>APFE030609122.1:0-20162 GCA_000404065.3 Pinus taeda | reverse complement strand
AACTAAGGCTAGAAATTTGAGAAAAACATATTTCTTTAAAAATTTCTCCTTCAAAAATCCTCTTTTATTAACCCTTTTCAAAAAGCTTTGAAAAAAGACTATATTAAATACTTTTACCATACTTTAAAAACCTTTTAAAAAAACCTTTTCACTATAAACAATTATTTATGTAAAAAAATTTATATAAAAAAATTCTTTTATAAATCAAAGTCTCTCACATGTTATATGAGCCTCTCATATATAAAATTTACTGCACCCTTTATAAACAATTTAACAAAACAAACTTATATAAGTATTCACGTGAACCTCTAAACGCTCTTTATAACTTGACTTATTAAAAGGCCTCTCTTGATGAGGGGCAAGCGTGCTAACGTCGTCCACGGTGACGAACTCCCGCCTCGGTGGTTGATACCCTTGTAGCATTATCCGAAAAAATATCTCTTTTTTGGTTTTGTTTGTAATTTTGCTCTTTATACTAATTGGTTGGAATTGGAAAGATAGAAGAGACAAAATACAAAATATTTGTGGCTTTTTTATTGATCACACAAAACTTGATTCTTACGATAAACATAGTAAAGAATATTTAAACATTTTCGATTAGCGATTCACCTAAAATATCTTGACATACAACCACACACTAATAACCCTCTATCACTTAATTCTACTTGACTCAAAACTCAACACTCAATCAACTATCTTTCTAATTTTAACTAACTCATCATAAATAAAAACAAATGAACTTATTTTAACAACGGCAGCCCCTACCATCTATCCCAAAAGGATATCCCATTTCAATGCCTTCACATATATTATTATTGGAAACACATTCCGTCTGATGAACAATAGCACATGCAAAGCAAAGATGAGCAATATGAGGAATTTGAATAAGGAAGAAGAGAATACGTATTCTCACGCTCTGCTTTCCTGTTGGAGATCAAAATAAATCAGAGGATGCTTCAGCTTAAGAAAGGGCGCAAAGGACAACAGACTTGGGAAAAACGGTTCCGTAGATACATTAAAAGGAAGAAGGTTATGGAATTGGAGTTTGTGGAGGTGAGAAGATGATGTGGTAATTTAATACAGTTCACTGGTTTTATTGGACTTGGTTTTGGTTTTTGAATATTGGGTCAATTTGTTTAGAGTCTGATATTATTTGTATACAGTTATTTTAAGATATTTTTTTTACCTGGTCGGAAAATTTATGATAATTTAGTTGTCAAACCAATAGTGAAGTTGTAGTTCGCAGTTATCCGCAAGGTTGTAGTTGGCTGTTATCCGCAAGTGGCTCATCACCCTTATTCAAAGGAAAACCATGTCATCTAGAATAACACGTTGGTGGTTTGTAAGGGGGCAGAGTTTCACTAGTTTTCACTCTTGTCAGATGCCTCTGGGTTTTGGGTGTTAACATGTTTCTTTAACCAAACAAAAATAATTTTAAAGCAATTTTAGGGCATTCCCCAGGCCTAGTACAAACACTTAAGTTATGTGTAAATAAAATAAAATCCATTAATACTAGGAATAAAATAAAAATAAAATAATTTATAAGTCATCCATAAAAAAACAAATTTCATGTTTAAAGATATATTTTTAGGTCTTATATCCCTATTTTACCATCAGTTAACTAAGTTATACTTTCTAAAAAATAAATACCACTCAATTTTATATAGAAAGTTAAGTCATATTTCTTTTTTATTTTATCTTTATGTTTTGGGTTTAAGTTATATTTGTTTGCTACTTTTTTTTTATTCAGTTGGTAAGTTGGTGAGATATGTTTGAGGATAGATCATTTTATCATTGAAATACACAAGAGCTTGTCAATATGTTTTTTTTGTCAATTTTACTATCACCTACTAATATTTTTGTTTTGCTAAATTAAAAAGAATACTAAATTTTATTTAAAAATAAAAATTAATTTCAATTTAAATAAAATATGTATTTTTAAAATAAAATTTACAAAAAAATATTTAATTAATTCAAATAAATCAAATATTATTTTTCATAACAATTTAATTTTTCTTACTTAAAAAATAAATAATATATATGATGATAAGATAACTAATATCATTGTATTAAAATTAATTTATAAAATTTTAATAAAAATAAAAAGATACTTTTATTTTATTTTATTTTAATATTGTATGGTAACAAAAATTAGGAATTTTCCCGAATCATTAATAATTACTACTCTCAATATCCTTATTATGAAAAATGTCCATAGTTCAAGATTTCATCATTAATTTTTTTAAAGTGTTCAAAAAACAATTACATACATTAATCAAAATCTTATTATGGGAACAATGAGATTTATTTTTTACTCATTTACTTAGTATTTCTATTCACTAAAAATTAATTAAGAATAAAAATTAGTTTAGGCTAAAACTTAATAGATAAAAGCAGTTACATCCACTAAGAAAACACAATTCAATTCACATGAAAGAACTTAAAAGAAAAAATTCAATTCACATCAAAAGAACTGCGACTTATAAAGTTCAATGCCTTCATTGCTTTCACTAAAATAAAGACCACTCGATTCGTATAAAGGTTTTTTTTATACCGATAAGAAAATCTATATATGATGTGATTAAACTCTTCTAGAAATATCTAGATTTATCATGACTAGTAATAATATTTTAAAAACGCTGCAATAAATCGTGTGGTTTGTTTACAATATGTGTTCTAAGTTGCATCTCCATATTGCCAATGTTGTCTCGGAGGGGAAGGGCTGCCGTTCGTTAGAGATCGAGTGATCAACCGACCGGTTTTGATCTTTCAACATCCCCCCGTTAGGAAAAACGACATTGTAAAAGCATCCAATCACGTGATAAAGATAACCTTCCAAGTTTGTTCATTGACTGTTCCACAGGAGAGCTTAGTCATTTTTCCAGCCCTGAAACGCCCATTGTTTCTCTAAATATTAATGTTATGATAAACCTCAAATAAATTAACCTTGGAATTAACTCTACTATGTAATTAATTATAGAGAGAATTGGGATAATACAAATTTTAAAACGTGTTTATCAACTCGTTTCCATTAAACGTGAGTAAGTTATGTATGTGCGAAGATAAAAATATAATGTCAAACTATTATTGTCAAATTTTCTTTTATCATGCAAAAATGCATAGAATGTTGGATAATTTCATAAAGCTAATACCAACTAGATGCAACTATATGGCTGATCATTAAAAGAAAAGGCCTCCTAGTGTATGGAAGTTATCGTCATATGGATCGTTTTTTCTCTTCCTATGTCTTGGAACATGGGATTTACGATTTCTTTTTTATCGGGAAGAAACCAATTGAGGCATGTGGTGATGTTAGAGATCATGTGTAATATTGGTATTGTAATATTTGTAGTATGGCTAGTTGTTTAGTTGGTATTAATGTCAATTTGGATTGTGGGAAGAATTGAAGTGATTGGTAGCAGAAACAGATCTAGGCAAGAAATTTGAATTCTCCAAAGTATTACAAGACTGTGCTACTTTCAATTTTATCAAAATTTCATACTACACTACTATTGAACTTCCATACTCCAATACTACCAGAATTCCATACTTCGGTAATTCACCAATGATG
This sequence comes from Pinus taeda, assembly GCA_000404065.3. Lineage (NCBI taxonomy): Eukaryota > Viridiplantae > Streptophyta > Pinopsida > Pinales > Pinaceae > Pinus > Pinus taeda. The sequence goes on along the minus strand of APFE030609122.1, from coordinate 16,591 downwards.
GAACATGTCAATGTCTTGTTATCATGGATATGGGCAATGGGTTGATCTGGTTGTGGAACGTAATGGATGCACTGATATGGTTGAGAGAAAGCTCGCTAAGGATTATTTTTAAATGGCCAAGCTATGAACAAAGATCTAGTTCGATGACTCTAATGGTGTACACGCAGTGATGAGCTAATTATGGAGTTAGTGGAGTTATTATGGTCCTCTAATTGGTATACACACGATTAATTATTGGTCATCGAGGTATTGGCCTAAGATTTGGTCAGCACGATGGAATAAACTAAATGGTCCAACCATAGTTAACTAGTAGTTTCATTTAACGATCTGGTTCAAGTTAGTTGTTTTGGTCCTAAATTGTTATTTTTTGGGTGTGAATGTATGGGCGATCGTTGCATTCAACTGGTGGCTAGAATACCAATAAACGAATCTAAGGTATTTACCCATGGTAACTAATGAGCCAACAAGAGCTAGTCAATACTCCAAAGTTATAAAGATAGTGTGTGATAGAACACTTGTGTGTGTGTTTTTGTAAGTGCGATTAATCTATTTGGTTTGGAGTACTAGCATAGATCTAAATTTTTGTTTTCTTTTTTCATATCTTGTTCTGGCTCAATTGTTGGTCCAATGCGATGGAGTTCAAGTTGAATGATATAGGTGCGAATGATCTAGTGCATCGAGCCACAGTTCGAATCTTGCTCATAAAGTGCATCTGTGAATTGAGTCATTCCTGGAGATCTAGTTGAAATTGTAAAGGATCAAATTATTGGGTGGATCAATTGCTTGTTGTTGGGCATTGTGTACAAGCCCAAATAAACTCCACAATGGAAGTGCATCATATTAATGATAAAATTACTTATTTATACATGTGCAATTTGGGTACGAGACAATTGTGTCTTAGTAACTTATTAATCGTAAAAATGGAATGTAAAACTAATTACATATTATACAATAACAATCCTCGAGGATTACTCAACATTCTATCCTTAATCCAAAGGGACATCTGACATGTTGAGTAACATTATGAACTTTTCAAACTTTTTACGTCCCAGTGGCTTTGTAAATATGTCTTCAATCTACTCTGAAGTAGGACAATGTTTCAAATGAATAACTTTGGTCTCTACATAATGTCGAATCAAGTGATATTTGGTGTTAATATGCTTGCTTCGATCATGAAACTTAGGATGCTTGGCCAACTGAATTGCAGAAGAGTTGTCGACGAGTAGTGGAGTGGAAGCCTTTTGTTTCTCCTACAAGTCTTCAAGTATTTTGCAAATCCAAATCATTTCTTTTATAGCTTGAGTTGCTGCAACATATTTGACTTTGGTGGTAGAATCAGTAGGAACAGATTGCTTGCATTATCTCAAACTGATGGTTGCTGATCCAAGACTCATCAAATAACCAGAAGTAGAGGCTCCATTCTCCTTATCTCAATCAAAATCAGAATCTGAATAGTCAGTGAGATGGAAATTTGCAACTTTGGAATATTTGATGCCATATGTTCAAGTGCCTTTCAAATACTTGAGAACTCGCTTTGCTGCATTCCAATGACCTTCACATGGCTTATGCATGAACCTGGAAAGTATCCCTACAAGAAAATCTATGTCAGGTCAAGTAGTCGTTAGAAAATTCAAACTTCCAACAAGTTGCTTGTACTTTGTTGGATCTTCAAACATACTTCCTTCGATGGAAGTAAGCTTCAAATTCTGCTCCGTAGAAGCAACGACAAGATTACAATCCTACATCCCAAATCTGTCCAATATACATTTTCTGAGAAATGAAAATATATTTTGGTTTCTGATTAACTTCAATCCATAAATAATAATGTAATGAACCCAAATTTTTCATGTCAAAAACTTTCAATAATTCTATTTTAATGGATGCTATATAGTCATCATTGTTCCTTGCGAACATTAAATCATATACATACACAACCAAATATACAAATCACTTTCTAATTTTCTTAACAAAAAGAGTTGCATCATCTAGGATTCAACTTAAGAAGGTGTTCATTTAATTTTTCATACCATGCATGAGATGCTTGTTTTAGTCCATACAAAGCCTTAACCAATTTGCATACCTTTTGCTCTTTGCCTTTAGCAGAAAACCCTTCACGCTGAAACCTATAAACATCCTCCTTCAAATCATCGTTCAAAAAAGGTTGTTTTAACATCCATATGGTGTATCTTACATCTATTCTAAGCTGCAAGAGAAAACAAAGTTCTAGTTGTGCCCCATTTCGTTGTAGGAGAAAATGTCTCCGTGTTGTCAACGCCTTCCTTCTAAGTGTAGCCTTTTTCTACAAGTCTTGCCTTGTATTTATCAAGTGACCCTTCTTCATTGTATTTGATCTTATACACCCATTTGCAACCAATGGGTTTGACACCTGCAGGAGGATCCACTAACCTCCAAGTTCCATTCTTAATAAGTTCATCATATTCCTTTTGTAATTCATCCTTCCATTCATCACAATTAGCAGCTTCTTCAAAACAATTAGGTTCGCTAATTGTGCAATGATTGAATTCACAATCATGAAAAAACATTACTTGAGTTACCTTTAGAAGAAATTCTTGTTTCAAAATCATCATACATTCTTGGAACTTTTCGAGCACGTGTAGATATTCATAAAGGTCGTTGAAGTTGTTTTGATGGTTGCTTATCTTGAAAAACAGGCTCAAGAACAGGCTCTTCAAGAGAAATTTCTGGTCCTGCAGAAACATTACTATCATCCAAAATTTCTTCAGCAATAACATTCTCATGATTCAAATATGGAAGAACCACAGACTGATCTAGATGGTAACTCCCCCTTCAGTGTGTGGAACATCATTCTCAGATTCAAAATAGAACTTCTTAGATGCAAATTTCTCCAAATTATTCAGTTCCTTATCAATAGGAATTACTTTTATCTAATTCAAGGAAAATAAAATCTCTGGAGAGAATGAACTTCTTATTCTCCTCATCATAAAACCTATAAATTTTGGAAGTAGCAAAATATCCCAAGAAAATACATTTGTGACTCCTAGCACCCAACTTGTTGCGTTGATGTCCAGGAATTAATGCATAGCATAGAGAACCAAAGGACTCTAAAATGTTGAACAACAAGAAGATTATTATACCACATTTCATAAGGAGATTTATTATTGATGACAGAAGAAGGACAATGGTTGCGAATATAAGTTGCACAAAGCATTGCTTCTTCCAAAAATATCAACTTAATGTTCTTAAAGAGCATCATAGATATAACCATACAAAGCGAAGTTCTATTCATGCATTCTGCAATGTCATTCTATTGTGCATTATAAAGTATCGTAGTATGATGTTTGATTCCATTGTCCTTCAAATATTGTTCAAAAACATGAGAAGTATACTCGCCACCATTATCAGTTCTGAGAATTCCCATATTATGTTGACTTTCATTTTTAATCATCAAATGAAAAGTTTTAAGAACTTCAAACACTTGTGACTTATTCTTCAACAAATACACCCAACACATTCGCGATTAATCACCAATAAATGTCAACAAATATTTATTTCCATTGGAAGTTGCAACACACATATGTCCACATAAATATGAATGTTTAAGACCTAATTTTCGTGAAGCTCTAAAAGAAGAATTATGAAAAGGTTGTTTACAATGTTTTCCCAAAATACAAGCATCCCAAGGTGTAATCTTTCTTGGAACTGGAGGAAGACCTCTAATACCTTGCTTTTTCATAATTTTGGTGATGTTAAAATTGATGTGACCAAATCGAGCATGTTACACCAAGTTGGAAGACAAAATATCACTTTGCTGTGCCGAAAGAGAAGAACTTTCACACGAATTAGTAGATTTCAAAAGTGTACCTTCTTGCACACTGATGATAACAATTGCATGATCATATTCTCTTCTTATCTCGATGATGCCATCAAATATATGAATAGAGTGCCCCTACTACCGATACGGATAAGAGACATCAAATTTCGCTAAAACTGTGGAATATGATGTACATCCCGTAGAACATAATTTGCATAATTCAGTATCTTCAAATGAATAGACCCAATGCCAGATGGTTTAATTTGAGACTCATCAGCAAAGTAAATAACACCATCAATATCATCACTGAATGTTTCAAAACAATCTTGCCTAAATGTCATATGACAAGTCGCTCCTGAATCTAAAATCCAACTATCTCGCCATGAAGAAAATGTACTGTTGAAAACATCACTAATATTAAAATTGCAATGAGAAACAATGTAATGTGCAGACTTTGATGATTTTCCCTTATCTGGTGGTGGTTGATCTTTCTTTTCATTCAATTGTTCTCTCCTTTCACTAACTTTCTCCAAGAATTTTACTATTAGTAGTAGTATGACTAATTTCACCACATCTAAAACATTTTATAGCTAGCCTATCAATAAAATTCCTTTGTTGTATATCATTTTTTTGTGTGCCTCCCTGATTATTTTTGCCTCCCCTACCTCTATAATTTGTCCTACCACAACATCTACTACTTTTGTCACCTCTAGAAGTTTCAGCATTAGACTTCTAATCCTTTTGTGCAAGGCACAAAGTTTCTACATTAGAGTTAGGTGGAGCCTCTTTCTTCCCAAAGGATTTTTCTTGCTCAGCTATTTTTCTTACTAGTTTATCAAATGTAATTTCTTTTAACTACCCACTACCTTGGAGAGATTCTAAATAGTGTGAATGGACAGGGTGAAGGAATTTTATAAAAGTTGTAAGTTGTAAATCTACTTTAATTCCAGTGGCTTCTATATCATGAAAAATGGATTTTATTTCAGAGGCACTCTTCAAAGGATCATTATCCTTCATCTCCAAATTAAACAACTTTAACAATAACTGAGTAATTTCCAGTTCTGAGTGTGAATCATACAATTCTTTAAAATTATTAAATGCTTTGAATGCAGTACCACAAGAAACGATATATATTCTTACCTCTTCTGTCATCGATGCAGTTATTAATGCATATTCCATGTTGTCTTTTGTCTCCCAAATTGCACGCTGCTTCTCATTATCACATGGCTTTGGTGCAATTTCTTTTCCATTACTATCCTTCTTGCCTTAACAAACTTCCCACAAATTGTTAAAAACAAGGGCATTTTTAAGCTTTTTCAACCACTCTTGATAATTTTCCTTTCCATTAAGAACAACTCCAACTATGGAAGCTATTGAAGTCATAACTGTTATGCAACCAAATATTCTTCAAACCCTTTCAAATTCAAAATATATGCAATACTTCTAAAAATATATAAATTCCTTTCTCCTCATGTTTGAAACAAATTTGGCTTTATCGTTTAATGGTAAGTTTCAAAAATAGCCTAGCAAAGAGCTAGGTTCAAATCTTATTAGCCTCCAAAAATTTTTATTTTACCAATGGCCTCTTAAAAAAATATGTATTTCAAATCACAAGAAAATTGACCACTCTTTAAATAAAATTTTAATTCAAACCAGCAAAAAATATATATCCTTCATTTTAAGTATCCTTCAGAAATAGTTTAGTAAAAACTTTGTATCCTTTAGAAATCTTTCAGTAAAAAATCTGGTTTGCAGTAAATGTAAATATTATCCTTCAGAAATTTTATTGTCATAGAAATCCTTCAAATATTTCAATAAAAAATCTGGTTTGAATAAATGTATCTTATTATCCTTCATAAATTTTACTTTCATTAAACTCATGTTTATTGTGGTAAATGAAAATATTGTGATTAAACTCTTGTTTACTACAGTAAATGCAAATATTATCTTTCAGAAATTTCATTATAAGTAAACTCCCGTTTGATGCAGCGAATGTAAATAAAGCCTCCCAAAATTAGAATAATAGGCCTCCCAAAATCAAAACAACAAGCAGCCCTTGGATGCATGGAACTGATAATTTTAACAAACAATCCAATAATTATTAGCATTCGACTTAGTCTTGGCAATTTTTATTGAGAACAACAAGCACTCAAAACTCCAACATGTATTTTAACTTCCAAGGATATGTTAAAAAAAAAATGTATGCCACTAAATTTCTCCAATTGTATTTCATTATGACTAAAAAATATGAAACTTACAAAGAGTCAATAGTTTGAGCATCCCACAAAATTTCTCCACTGGATTAACCTTCTACTGCACTCTATCTTCACAGTGTTCATGCTCTGCTCTGCCATAGACTTCAAATACATGGATTTTAGGAACAACTCAACCAGATCTCTGATACCACTGTACAAGCCCAAATAAACTCCATAATGAAACAACACAATGAAAGAGTGTCGTATTAATGATAAAATTACTTATTTATACATGTGAAAAATAGGTACGAGACAATTGTGTCCCGGTAACTTATTAACCGTAAAAACATAATGTAAAACTAATTATATATCATACAAGAACAATATTGAAGGATTAGTTAACATGTTGTTGATAAATTGTCATAGTATAGTTGATGACAAAGTTACATTGGGAGTTATTTGAGCATGTGCACATGTCCTCCCTAAGCACTAAATAATGTGTATTAGAAATTGAAGCGAAAGATGCAACATGGATAACAATGGCAAAGAAAAAGAATTAGAATTGACTACAAAGGCTCACTATGGAATAAACAATAAATTGTAAGTGGTTCACGGATTGGATAGAGCAAAAAATTTTTGTTTAGCCACGCAATTCCTATAGAGAGGTTGTTTGGAGAGCCTGAAACATATGAAAAAGTAATGTGATGAAGTTCATATGGTGCTCGGAGGGTAGGTAGGGGATGGTATGGTGTGAATTGGAGCTAGCAAAGCATGTTTTTCTTAACACGTTTCAATTGTTTTGTTTATATATGTCTGACAATGCTTTTATCTTGTAAGTTGGTAGAGTGTTTGTGTAGTTGAGAGATGATGGCTTGATCACATGCACTAGGCACCATAGTCAATAGGGCAGTGTGTTGAATTATCCAAACATTATCATATATACATTCCTAGCCATGGTTCGATGCAAATATTGTAGCATGTTATGGATAGGGTACATATTTACTTATGTGCATAGTGTTTCTTGTAGTATTTGTATGACTAGTGACCCAACATAAATTGTCAACCGAAGTCCGTAGACTTAGAGGTGCGGCACAGGAAATGACTCCCTGCAAGACAAACCCTATTCTATTATGTTTATCAACACATATTGAAGTTCTTGCAATCACTTTCCAAATCCTAATCTAGCTCTTGTAAATACTTTGGAAGTTTATTAGAAAATTCCTTGTTAAAAATCAAAGAAATTCATCACGGTCACCTTAATCAACTAACAAACCAATTGGAAAAACTTCCTTGAAAACTTTATAACTCAAACATATAAACCTTAGAAAATCCAACTTGCTTCTAGTTCCGAAGACGATTCTCAAATCAAAATGAAAACTCTGTTGAACTTCTTGCACTAGGTTTTATCTCCACTCCCATCTATGTGAAATCAAAGAATTCAAAGTATGGCTTGAATCTGCCTTTAGTGCTCACAACTCAAATCAAGCACATTAATTGTATGAATAGTTACAGTGTGCATAAATGAAAGTAATTTCATTTCTTTCTTATGCTTTCTCAAAATTGTAAACACACCTTAACAAATTTCCTATCTTACTCAAGCATGAACAATGGAAACTATTGTATCAATGCATAGAAGAAACCATATATAAATCACTTTGTAGCCTTAATAATACAGACCAATGTTTTGAAAAAAATTACTCAAATAAGGCTACATATATACAACTATGATAATCAAAGTTTCATTCTTCCAATAACACTTCGCGTAGTCACTATTCAACATGCTATAAGTACATGCCATAAATGTAAATCCCATATCCAAATAATTAAAAGTACAGGCTTTGGAAACCAAATAAATCACTCAAGTCGAATGTATAAACTCAATAAGTCAAATAATCATACAAGCCAAGTATACAATACTTTGTTTTTATGTCAATATAAAATAAGTCAAATAGTATTACATAGCTCACAATTATACTCAAATGGTGGCTCGAATGACTTTCCAACTAGTTATAACTAGGGTTTTTATTGCCAACAGGCTTCAGATTAGTTAAATACAAGTCAAGGGACAACACTTATCAAGTATCAACAAGGTTGATCAGCTAAATACAAGTCAACCCACAACACTTATCAAGCATCAACAAGGTTATTGACTTGTTTAATAATCCTTGAAGGTATCACGATATCATTCACAACCCAGATCACTCTTTCGACAAAAAGTCTTAAGTAATTCACAGATCTTCTATTTCTCGTAATGAAACAAGGCTTTAATATTCAAGAGAAATCAAGCTCTCTTTTCACTATTGACTCGAGAGTTGTAGATCATGTTATCACTCAGAATTTTCTCTAGAAGTTATCAGAAGAAATAAAATGACCGAGGTAACTACAAACCAACTTTTAAGCATAGGCTCTAGCCAACCTATGGCTCAGAGAGGGCTCTCTCTATATGATTTGGCTTTGTTTGCTGAGATTTTAGGCTAGTTCTCAATGTTCAAGGGGTTTTTTATTTGTATTGAAGATTGGATGGTGGAATCCTTAAAACAAATGGATAGAATGATGTCTTTGGACCATTGGGCTATGGAATCAACAAAAGGGCATCAGAGCTGGAATTAACTCACTAAAGGGAATGTTAAAAGGGCAAGATAGTAGAATAAAGTGCAGGTCTTCGGAGCAGAGGGGTGAAATGGTTTGAACCAGGGTGAGAGAGCAATTGAGAATTATCAAATTGGGGTTAAAACAAGGAACAAGGGGTAATCAGAAACAAAGGGCAACTAAGAATCCTTTGCTATAAATTATAGAGAGACAACCTAAACTAAGGAGCAACTAAGAATTCCTTAACTTAGATATGAGTTGAAAACATTTAGATGCCTAACAGTTAACACAAAGTGCAATTAAGAAAATTCTCAGATATCATTCCATGTTATAACATTCAGTTTCAGATAAACATTATGGAAAAAATTTAAAGAAGATAACAATAACGTGAGAGAATACTTGTCTACACTTCGCTCAACACATGAATCCTTTGAAATATCTGGTTTTTATTCATTAATCTAGCTTGCTAGTTTAGTCGATGCTCCAATGGCTTTACAGTATTTTGATCAAGAAGTCTATAGAAATGCCTAAGAATCCACCCTACATACTTCGAATTGTGAAGTATTTATACAAAAAATTATTACAAAATATCTCAAACTAACTTGAGATTTAATCTAGGAAATACAAATATCTTTTGGCAAGAAGATAGAGACAGCTATTGAACTTCTTTCATGTTGTCCCTTTTATTGTGGTGCTGCTAGCCTTTACAGTTTGGCTTGTAGCCTTTTATGCTGGTTTACTGTTGTGGTATTTTACGTTGGAATCTTCTTTAACTTTTAACTTTCATCTGATACTCTTTGACACTGATACACTTTGGCCTACTGACCTGTTTTCATCTATTTTACTTGGTTGTTCTACTTTTACTGTACAGTAACCTTTTTACTGTAAATTTCTTACAGTAAATCAATCATCGTTTCCCACCATTTCTCATCAAGTAACTTGACATTCGTCATTCGCCTATATATCTCATCAGCCTCGGTATACTTCGAAAAATTGAGCTTGGTGATGAACACATGTTTTATCTCATGCTGGAGAGAAAACAAGTCCTCAAACGTATTATACAAAACTTTTCCTATTGGCAGTGCTTTTATTGCTGAACTGCTAGCGTGTTCTTTAGCCAACTGTTTGAGTCTCTTATCATAGTCCTGTTGTGTCATAAGATTGTCATTAATGACCAATGGACTGGGCAATCCTTTCTCCCTCAAAATTTAGAATTTAGCCATGAATCTATCAATGGCTACCTGCATGTTATGGCATTTTTCCTCCAAGTTTAGCATTAGATTTCTCTTGGAAAGGACCTTCCTTATTTCCAAAATGGTTTAAGTTCTGTCTTTTATATCTAGCTCATGAAGTTCATACCTATTTTTCTTGTTAAGGAAGTGGATGAGTCTATTGGCATCCTCAAGCATGTCTCCCAATTCCTCCTTGACTTTTTGGATAGCTTCTGTAGCTATCTTTATCAATTCTATCTACTCAAAAATAACTTCAATAGATGGCCAAAGATCATTGACAGAGTCAATGGTATTGGCCTATAACAGTTCCTTAGCTTGTCCAAGGGGTTTCTCCAATGTTAGGTCCTTCTCCATAGCTTTGATTCTTTCACTCATTCTATTGGCCTTTTGTGACTCCTCTTTTTGCATAATTTAGGCAAGTTTGTAGTCAGTTTCTAAACTTGCCACCTTTTCTCTTAGTTTGTTCATTTCTGTAGCCTCGATAGACATTGTCTCCATGGCTCTGACCAACTCTATTTCTTTTTCTCCTGGTGTACTTGCTGTTGTGGGCTCTATTGTGACTGGAAATGCTGTGGTAGGTGGAGCATGAGGTACTAGCGAAGCTGCTACTGTGGAAGGGACTGCTCTAGATACTATAGGGATGACATTTGTGGAAGTTGTGGCTATGTCACTTTGTTTTAATTGGATCAATTTATCCAATTCTTTCTCTATATCCCTTAGTTGATCATTGAGTTGTAGGACCAAGTCCATTAACTCCTCATGCTTGTGCTAGGTCTCCAAAACTTCAAGTGTTTGAGGATGTTGTAGCTAGGGTATTTTTAATTGCTTCTTAAGTGCAGCAACATCATCGTTTTTCTTCTTTATAATTTGCTCTGTAGCTTTAATATATTTGGGATCATGTCCCAATTCAATCACTAAGTCTTCCAAAGACTTAATTCTAGTATCCTTGGATTGTGAGGAGGCCTTCTCCAACTGATATTGAGCTGAGATGTTGGTCAATGAACTTTGCAGCTGATGAGTAGCTATGGATTTACCTGTAAGGGTGGAGTATACCATCTCTCCAGCCTATTTATGCAGCTCTATTTGGTCTATGGGATGAATATCCCTTGCCAATACTTCAAAGATAGTCCTCTTAAAGTCTGAAGATGTATTGGGTTGTTGTGAGGTAGGTTTCATAAAGGACATTTGAAGCTTTCCCTCCTTGATGTCAAAAGCTGACATCAACCTTGTTTGATTTCTGGGAGTGAGTTTTAGATATTGAGCATATGTCTGAGCTTTGAGCTTCTCATTCCTCATTTTAATGTCTTTGTACCTATCTTTTACATCCTTATCCTTATCAACATGCCTACTTAATGAGGATACTTCTACACTTAGTTTCCCTTCCAACATCCAGGTCTGTGGTGTGGAAGGCTCTTGTGTTTCCCTAGATGGAGCTGTGCCTTTAAATTAGTTCTTGTGGATTTAAATTAGGCTCTGGGGGTTTATTCAAAGGTTTTAAATGGAAATTGGAAACTTATCAGAGGGTTTGGCCATAGGTTTTCAAATTTAAGCTATTTTTCAATTAATTTTACTTAATGAAAATACTTAACATGTTGAACGTTTCCAATTCTGAATGGGGAGTGGTATTCTATGGTGAAATACCTGGAATTGGGTGAATTGGCTTAACATTGATGATTCATGGCAGCTACAGAGGTTTGTATGGTTCTAGTGCGGACTAAGAGGTCGATTGGGTTGTATGCAACGTCTTCTAGAGCAAATTTGGAGGTCTGTGGCAAGTTCGGTGTTTGCAGGAGTCACAGAGGTTTTCAAAGTTTATAGAGGAAAAATGAGTGAAAAGGGTGAAAAGAGGGCTTCACAGATTTTTATAGAAAAATGATTATTTTTTGGTGGGTTCACTTATGAGTGAACAGTTGACGGTTTTTCTATTAAGCGGGGAAGCAATTTTGCTTAGCCATCGCACCGCTTTTGGGGTGAGGGTGGTTTTTAGGAGGGGTCGCCTAATGTGGTTTAGAGTGCGACACATAACAGTAGGGGGTAGGGGAAAACTGCCTTATCGGGCAGGTAAAGGTTGGCGATCGGGTTCGGCCGATATGGTTGTGGGCCATCGGATGAGGGGAGCGATGATCGAACAGGAATCGGATGATGGAGTTGCATAGGGGATAAAGAAAAGGATTTGGCGAGTGGGGGGGTCCGCATGGCTTTTAATCTTCGACAATATGGGATTAGTTTAAGATTTAATGACTGGGTTAAGTGATCGGGTGGGTATTTAATCACGGGATTAGGGAATCAGATGAGGTTAATGACGAGATTAACTTAGGTTTACCGGGATTAGGTAAACTAAGTAAAATTGTTTCAGGATATGGGTAATTTATATAGTTTTTATTAAAACTAAGGGTTGGGATATTTAGTTTAGGGGTTTAATTAATATACGGGAAAAGGTAATTTATAGGGGATTTATACAATAACATTAGAAATTAATATGAAATGAATGAGCGGGGTTGGCGAATATTCCTTAAGCATAATTTAACATGTAGTGTTTGTGCGCATATGCTTAATACTTAGGTTAAAAATGTTTTTTTGTGGGTTTTTTGGGTGAAAAGGGATTTACATGGAGTTGTTTTGCTTTTCGTAGGCAAAAGAGTTTAACCATAGGAAAAGGGGATTTTATTAGGGAAATGAAGGGAGATGAATTTCCATGAAGGGGATCCTAGCACTTTTGTCCATAAGTCATTAAGCCAAGGGTCTGGCCCCACCAAAACTCAAAGAAATGCTCTGAGCCTTTTTGACTTAAAGGATTTAAGTACTTAGAACTTATTTAAGGGAAATTAGTAAGTAGAGGGGTGAAATGACTAAGGGGATGTTAAATAAACCAAGTTGTAAACCATTGTCCTTGCTTTGTTTACTGCTTATGCACATTTAAAAGATGCATTTAAACATGACATAAGTGCTTTTGTCTAATCACTTGATATTTCTACAACCTTTTTTCTACTTACACATTTACTTACCCTACCATTTTTCTTCATTTTATTTGGGTGCATTTCGACTAGCAAACCCTTATCAATCCTTTTCTTTTACAAAGTAGACTATCTAATTCTATCCTTATATCATCCAAGGGCTCAGATTAAACTGATGAGCTCTTTTTATTTTCTCTACCTATCTAATGATTTGCCAAGATTAAACTATTTGGTCAGATTTTATTCTCTAACTATAAACACAAAATTCAAAGCATGAAATAGCCAAGTTTAAACAATTTGAATACCATGGATTGTGGCATGAATAACAAGCTGAACACAGTCATTTTTATGCAAAAAAGTAAATAGTAGTGGCATTCTGACTTGCACACTTTCATGGTATCCTTTTGTTTTTTTGTTTTTGGGTTCATATATCTTCATTTTTTTACCATTTTCCATTCTTCTTGTCCTTTGATTTTTCTTTTAAGACATAACCTCTTTACTTTTTTTAGTTTTTTAATATGGAAAACATTTGCAAAAAGCAAAGTTATGTGCAATATCACAAGGCTTAACCTTAGTCATTCAAAATTATGATTCCTATTGGTAAAGGAACCTAAGAGATCATACCCATGCTTAGTAATATCTCTGTGACAATATTTCATCAAAATATTTCAGTTCTATATTAAGACTAAAAGCCTAAAGGAAAACGAGTATCAAAAATAAAAATTATTGAACAAATCACCACTGAGTATGTATCAAAGTATTGTTATAATTTATAGTTCTGGTTCACATAATCAAATATATGAGATTGTTTCAAAAATATTTGTTACACTAATACTTCACTCTTCATATCTAAATTCCAAACAACCATAAGTAAAGGTGTTGTGCAAATATAAGAGGAAGAGTATATAAAAAAAGTTCACACACGGAAATTAATGATTTTATATACAAACCACATAGTCAATATGCCATATTTGTAGACAAACACACACTCTATTCCATATTAACAAGCCGCGTGGTAAAATATATATCTAGAGCGGTGTCGAGTTGGTATGGTCGAGCCCTAACCAACTAGTTCACACCCTCGATGAGTAGCTTAAATCACAGGATCAAAATAACCATTAGATATACCAAAAATGGAGAAAGAAAGAGCGACATCCTATCATTAAACTAGCAACATCTCGCTATCACATGTAGGCTAGCATAGATTGATTTATATAATTATTTACAATACAAGTGGTTGTTAAAAGAGGCGACTAAATAAAAAATAAAATAAAAACAATTCCCAACAGTCTACCATTGAAGGAAGTCTCGTAAAGTCATGTTCCAAACAAAGAGATCAAGGTCTAGTATGTGAGAAATCCTCGTCCTAAACTAAAAGTGATCGTAATAGGCACACTTTGACTTTATATTTCTTCCAAAAAAGTCTCTGATAGATATGTACCAACTCATTAACCACTGGCCCATGTGGTTGGTTTCAATGATCAAATCTTCCTATGTGTCCATTATTGTAATGCAGGATCTCTATAACGAGAGAAGGAACTACATCAATCTTGGTTAGAAACTTATAAAAGATTATAAACCTTAGAAAAACAATAAACAAAGAAATTTGAAAAAAATAGTGATTTACCTATCAACTTTTAAATAATATGCGACTTGGAATCAATTCTTCATTATCATATCAAAAGATTATGGAAATGTTAGGCAAAGGCTCAAAAATTGGTAAAATAAGGGTCCACCAATGGAAGGTATTATATAGGTGAAAATGAAGCATTTTGTGTGTCCTCACACAAATAGGGGTATACCATCACTCCTCTGCAAATAGACAAAACTTGAAATCCATTCACTACCGCTTTTGAATTTGGATATTAATCTATGAACATGAAGTTTGCACCTCCTTAAATTTCTTTTTAAGCTTTATATTCTTAGTCTTTAAGTAGGTAGAGTGCATTTTCCACATCTTAGTCTTTTATTTCTACTCTTCAACTTCTTTCAATAACTCTTCGTTTCTAGTTCTCAAGGTGACATTTTGAGACTTCAGTAAATAGTCTAGAATATCAATCTCTTTTACTGTTTCTTCCAAAGGTTTAATATTTTTCTTATCCTTAGCTTTTTCCAGCAAATGACTTGATTGGTATAAATTCTTCACAATCTTCACAAGATTCACCCACATGACTACCACTAGGGTCACCTAATGCAATTGTTTCATCCACCAAGACTAAGAACTTTCCTTTCTTAGACCCAAACTCCTTTCCAAGAACAAACCCCTTGCCATTCACTATGTATTTCGCTTCTTCTACCATATGAAATTCCTTTGTAGTGTTTTCACTGACACAAATTTTTGCTTATGTGGATATAAGGACCTTTCATTCACATCTGGTTGTTCATGTTCTATGTTAAGATCATTGTTATGAAACGAGCT
The DNA here is from genome assembly GCA_000404065.3 of Pinus taeda. NCBI lineage: Eukaryota > Viridiplantae > Streptophyta > Pinopsida > Pinales > Pinaceae > Pinus > Pinus taeda. Next base: position 1,409 of record APFE030609122.1, on the reverse strand, counting down.
CAAGAAAAGATAGAAAAGATAGATCAACGCCTTAAAATTCAGCCTCTTCGAGGCTGCAACCTCCTTTACATTACATAAATGAACAATTCTTCGATGATTCAAATGACAAAACCTCCTTTCTATATATAGGAGTCTAAGGGGTCACCATATAACCCGACCGACCTAACAATAATAATATGAAGCCACAATAATAACAATAGTGGGCTTCTATGGGGTACAATAGTAACAATATGGGCACTATGTGGGTACATCAATATAATAAGTGGGTTGTACTAATAGGGGTTACACTAGTAGTATAGGGGCCTAACATGCCCCTCTCCTTCAAAAAGCGTTGTCCTCAGCGCTTGAGTTGTTCTTGATGCTTCTATATAAAATTCTTGTCCTCCCATGTGGAATCTTTAGTGGGTAAGTTCTTCCACTTGATGAGATACTCTGAAATTAATCGATTTCGTAGCTGTCGGGTTCTTGTTTCTGTGACTGCTCCAGGTTCCAATATGATTTTTCCTTCCTCTTCAATTATGGAAATATGTTTGAATTGGGATCTTTTGCAACTTTTGAATAAGTGGCCATACTTATTTGTCCTTCTTCCATTCATCCCTTGCTTCATTTATCCAATCTAGTTGGATAATAGAAATAGCACAAAACAATGCTCCCACATCCTCATCCTTGAAGAGTCTTGCTATTCGGTAAGGACGCCATTTTTTAAGTGCATGTATTATTGCCAACATTTCCTTCTCATAAATAGTTTTCTTGAGATGTAGCAATAAAAATACCCAATCACCTACATCAAAATTGTTTTCACTATGATGTTGATCTACCTATTGTTTCATTTGATTTTGCACCGAAGTGACGTTATCCTTTAAAAGTTGGAGAACTTGTTTTTTGATGCTCGATGTGATCTTTCACTGCTTGAACCTTTTTCTTATTGATATGTCCTTCTATATCTAGATTTTGAGGAGTGGTAATTTCTTCCAATCCTTTACAAGATATGGTCGGATTCATTTCTTGATGCTCGATGTGATCTTTCACTTCTTGAACATTTTTCTTCTTGATATGTCCTTCTATCTTGATAGTTTGAGGAGTGGTAATTTCGACCAATGAATTACAAGATATGGTTGGATTCCTTTCTTCTTTCTCGATGTGATCTTTCACTTCTTGCACCTTTTTCTTCTTGATATGTCCTTCTATCTTGAGAGTTTGAGGAGTGGGTATTCTTGCCAATGCTTTACAAGATATGGTCTGATTCATTTCTTCTTTCTCTAGGGTGGGGTTTTGGCATATATCCTCTTCTTTTGATGTTTCTTGATCCTTTTCTTCCTCCTCTTCATATTCTATGTAAAATAGTTTCGTCTCAGCACACTTATGACCTTTAGTGCATTTGCTATCACAATTGTAACAAAGCCCTTTTT
>APFE030609116.1:0-42282 GCA_000404065.3 Pinus taeda | reverse complement strand
GGTTTCCCCCTCGAAGAGGCTGAATTCTAAGGCGTGGATCTCTATTTTCTATCTTTTTGTGAGCTGGTTTCATAACATGTTCCCAGGTATAACTCCTTCTCCTCTTAGAAAAGAGGCAGTCCAAAGAGGGAAATGATTTTTTTGGGGAAAAAGGAGGAGAGAGCCTGAGGACCAAGAGAAGAGAGAAAGTGTTAAAGGAAAACTAGACACAGGATGTTATGCATGTGGTTAGGATACTATAATATGTTGAGGAGTTCTCAAGTTGGAAACGAGGCAATGGAACCCTCGAATAGAAATGGTAAGTTGGAACCCCAAATTGAACTGACGGTATTGAGGTTTGGAAGCTAGAAAACTGAGGATTGACACCTGTACTCCTTGGACGAGGGGAAGCTCAGGGGGAGACTAGATGTTATTTCCAGTCTCATGGTTGGGAGGAGAGACATCCTAGTTCTGGTTGGTATAAACTGTGTTTTTCATTTCACTGTGGTTGTCAAGCTTTATCCTTTTACTTTTTAAAAAAGAGTTACAATTGTGACTAAGTAACTGAAAGAAAAGAATTAGCGGTTATTTCTGTTTAAAATATAAGTAAAAATTGTAAACCCTTATACAGGAAATACTTGCACTATATCATTTCAAAGTAGCAGTTATAGTGAGTCTCATCTTATATAAAAGTGGAAATGGAAAAAAAGAAAGAATGATTGTTTACATTTCCTACTATTATTGAAGAACTTATTCATGTGCAAGAGAAGAATATAGATTATTGTTTCCATTTCTTATTATTAAAGAAAAACTCATTTCTGGTGCAAGATCAGGCAATCATTTTCTTATAAATTCTAATGAGATAGTCCATATGTGAGGAAAGAAAGAAAAATTGCACATATACGAAAACACGAAATGCTACAGTATTGTCTGTCTATGTGTATTATAATAAAAACCCTTCCATGGAAAATAACGAGGTTGTGGGAACAATAATAGAAAATTGTTGGAAACTACTGAGATAAACAAATATATATTCCCTTTGGTAGCACCTTGCAGTGAGCAAGATTAGGGATACACTTCCTTAGAAGGCTCAATGTAACAAGAGGCGATACTGGTCAGTGAATAACTCGGAGGCAATTATCATGATTAGGAAACGATTGTATATATAAATACACTGGTTGCCAGTAATTACAACAAATACTAATCTTCTAAGAAAAACCTTATGCATAAATAAACTAAAGTTATAGTTGAAGCCTCTAAAGTGCAACAAGCTAAGATCCAAGGAGGAAACATACACATTAAATCCAAAAAATATGGAGGTTTTTTATAACAGTTTTGTAATTTAATAGTCTTAAAATAGGTCGACATTACATGCATATTTAATCGAAAATTCATCAGACTTGGAGAAGTAACATGCAGTTTATGCTATGAGATAATTATATAAATCCCTCTTAATACATTCAGTGTAATTTAATGTAAAAACTCAAACACTTGAAACCTTTTGACTGGAGATTCAAGACATTGTAACACTAATGCCGCTATTTAGAAAAACTAAAATCAACCTGAGATCGAATTATACCATAAAAATATTGTTGTTGCTAAACCTAGAAAAGGTATCATTCATAATTCCTTGTGTTGGTCAAGAGCGGTAGGATTAAAAACCTGGTTGGTTAAGTTGTGACCCATCACTTCCCATTAGTTGAGGAGATTCCTTCGAAAAAGGATGCCAAATATATGCGGTCCAGGTATGTTATACAAATTTTAAGGATAAGATAACCACCTTGGAGAATGTACGTATTATTCAAGAAATTTTTAATGTCTTTCCAGAATAAATACCGAGGGTACCTCCTAAGCGAAATATTGATTTCACCATAGAGTTAATTCCAAGTGCAACTTTGGTATCAGGGACACTGTATCAAATGAGCGTATACCTAAATTAACAGAACTGAGGATGCAGCGATAAGAACTTCTGGATAAGGGATATATACTTTTGTGGGTCACCTTTGGGAACCCCTATACTTTTTGTATCGAAAAAGGATGGTACATTGAGGTTGTGCATTGGTTATAGATAGCTGAATAAGCTGATCATTAAGAACAAATGCCCGTTACCAAAGACTAATGATCTATTTGATCAAGTTAGAGGAGGAAAGGTATTTTCAAAAATTGATTAAAGTTTTATATATCATCAAATACGAATTAAAAAATATGGTATTAGTAAGATGACCTTCCAGAATCGTTATGGACACTATGAATTCATAGTGTTACCCTTTGGCCTTTCCAATTCCGCTGCCACGTTTATGAGCTTAATGAATGATATTTTCCACCTGTATTTGGACAAATGTGTTCTAATTTTCATTGACAACATACTCATATACTCTAAGAAATTATAGGAACATGAAAAATATTTGTGGATCGTACTACAAACATTACGAGATAATCAATTAGATGCTAAATATAGCAAATGTGATTTTTACAAAGATCAGGTCCAATACCTGGGACATATACTATCAACAAAAGGAGTATAAGTGGGTCCTGGAAAGATCAAAACCATAAATGGAATGGAATACTCTAATAAATGTTTCTGATATTCAATCTTTTATGGGGTTAGCAGGATACTATCATCGATTTATTGAAGGTTTCTCTAAAACTGGTTATCCAATTACCTCCCTACAAAGGAAGGGAAAGGAATTCAAGTAGAGCCTCGAATGCCAACAAAGTTTTGAGCATTTGAAGAAATTACTGACCTCAACCTCTATTTTAAAAGTGGAAGATCTGGAAAACGAATTTACTATATGTACTAATCCTTGCAAGGAAGGGGTCAGATGGGTTCTAATGCAGGATGGAAAAATCATAAGTTACAAATCCCAAAAATTCAAGGACCATGAGCAAATATATTTTGCTTATGATTTAGAATTGACCATAGTAATTCATGCTTCAAAAGTGTGCTGACATTATTTCTAGGTAAGAACTTTTTGTTAATGACTTCTCACAATAGTTTAACATTTTTTTTAGCCAGCCTCATCTGAATGCTTGTCAAGCTAGACGGACTGCATTATTGAGTGAGTTCGACTTTGATATTAAACACCTTAAAGGAAAGTTCAACCGAGTAACTGATGTGCTAAGTAGGAGGTTATATTGTATTTATGAAATGAGTTACACATGAGAAGAATTAAAATTTGTAGAGAATATTGAAGAAGTTTCCCATGATGACCCAGAGTAAAAAAAATTATGGCAGCAAACCAGTCAAGCACAAAAGTTGGGGAAACAATCTAATTATGCTATAAATAGTGAGGGATTACTAACCTCCAAAGGTAGCATATATCCTCCTAATCATATTCATGTTAACCAATTTATGCTGAGTTAGTTCCATAGGAGCCCATATCCTGCTCACCCTAGTTATCAAAAATTGTTTTTTGCGATAAAAAAAGAAAGATTTATTTTAGCTAGGAATGAGGAGAGGCATCACCTATTATTTGGAAAAAATCTTGTAATGCTAGAAAGTTAAGGCTGAACATTAGCATCATGTTGGGTTGCTTCATCCCCTCCCATTCTAGAATGGAATTGGGATACCATTACATTAGATTTTATAAAAGGGTTTCCTGGATCTAAGAAACTAAATGAGTCCATCATGGTCATGGTGGATAAATTAAGTAAAAGAGCTCATTTTATACTGGTAAAATCCACATATAAAACAATTGAAATTGCTGATATTTTATGAAGGAGATATTTTCGCTGCATGGTATACTAAGAGTAGTGATCTCAGACCGGGATGTGAAATTTACCTCTACTTTTTGGAAAGCCTTGTTCACAAGACTAGGGAATAAAATCCAGTTTAGCACCACATATCATCCTCAAGTTGATGGACAGACTAAATATGTGAACCCAAAGCTAGATAACATGTTAAGAATGTACATAATGCAAGAATCGAGTAGGTGGGAGGAATATCTACACTTAGTTGATTTTGCCTACAACTATGATTACCATGAATATCTAGGAATGGGCCCCTTTGAAGTATTATACAGAAGGAAATGTCAGGTACCTACTATCTAGAATAATCCACAAGATAAACTGTTATTGGGACCAGACATGCTCGCTAATCTGGAGCAGGTAGTCAAGAAAGTATGATATGTTGGACACCTAATCCTAAATGGGTTAGTGTGGAAGCTAAATATACTAAGTAGTCCAAGGGACCTTGGGATGTGAAACCCAAGAGTCACATAATGTACTATAAATGTATATCATTTGTTAATAAAAATAGTATTGCATGATTTATCATTCATATTACTTTGTTGTCCATGTGTGGTTAATATGGTATCAGAGCGGGCGATTGCTGGTCCTACTCCAATTTGAGCCACTTGTTTTATGGTCTCTATATATATGTCAGTTCTACGTTACATGACCTCTGCCTCTGCTTTATTCCCTTCTGTTCTGAAATAACCTGCGTCTGCCGCGCTGCACATCTGTCCATATTGAGGCCTGACATGATATTAGAGCAGAGATACCCCAATAGCTCCTGGTTTGCGTTATGGTTCAATTTTGAATGGTATGCGTAACGCTACCCATGCATTTGTGTTTGAATTGAATTTATAACTATGTTAAAACAACTTTGGTATTGTTTTTAACGCTGTCCAATAGTATCAATCCATAGTATCAAAGTTTGGTTTATTGAATGGTGTACCATGGATTCCACGACTCTTTTAATCTGGAATATTAATGTTGTTAAATTGTTGTTTTATTGAGTGGTATCTCTGTGTGGTATTGAATGGTATCAACGTTTTATGCTCGAAACTGCTAAATCCATAACCTGCTTACCTTCAAGAAAGATTGAGGATTTGATTAGCTATTATTTTAATATTTTTGTTTTGAGATGAAGAGGCATTCAAAACAGAGTTACACCTGATAATATTGACAGTGAAGATGATGAATCGGAGGTGGTTTCTGTTGACAATGCAAATATACAAGTAGTGAAATCATCAGGAACTAAAGGCAAGACATGCATGCCCAGGATTAATTATTCAGGAATTGAATCTAGCAGTCGTGCTTGCTGCATAAACACACAGAATTGTGGTTTGAAAGGATATCGGAAAGGTGGGGAATCGACATTGAGCCTACCTCGTTTGGAAGAGCACAACTATGTTGATGTCGACAAATAGCTTGGAGTGGCATCTTTGAGCTACAACATGGATTACCTGCGTAACTCACAAAAAAAAAGATTTTCATGGTGCTATAACTGTAGAAAAATTGTGATTAGAATTCTATTTCAATTCACCTTGATTTTTTCTTGGAAAAAATCAGTGTAAACAAGCAAATTATCCTATCCGAATCATGGCGCGCCAGGTAGCTATATGGCTTTAAGAGCCATTTCGAGGTTATTGTATTTTTAAGTTGTGTTCTGTGAAGACGCAGCGACACTGTTTTGGCTATATTCAAATTAAAGTGGATGGTTGCCAACAAAAGGCCTGCTGCTGATGCTCGCACCGAAAAGCTGTGAACGTCATATTGTTTCCTTAAAAAAAGAGAGGGTTTCGATTTTACGTGATTAGGATTGCTGAAGACGCGCATTATTCAAATCTGCGAAGTGTTTGAGCATTGCTGCGTGCTTCTTCTCTTGATTAAAGGTTGGGGTTTCCCCATCGAGGTGTTTGAGCAGTTAGAAGAGAATCAATCAATTCCTGGGCTGAATGAACTTCTATCATATTTGGTGTCGTTCCTTTTTCCCACCATCTTGATAGGCGGGGCATACATGTCTATGCTACGTGAACCTGCAAAGGAAACTTTTTGGCTTCTCTAACTCCCCTTTGCAATTGAGAGGTCTTGGGCTCCCAAGGGTTCATGAAAGAACCATGTAGTTGGCTGCTGGAAAACGAATTAGCCGGTCTGGGGCTCAAACAAATAGAATTGGAGGACGACCCATTTTCCTTAGCCTGAATGAAACCATAATACTCCCAGATTTTGATCTGGGAACCAGTTTGATTGCACGAATCGACGAAGGAAACGAAACCGAAGCGGTTCCTCCAATACCCCTGCCCTACACAATACATCTGCTTCTCCAAGGTCCTATATTTCAACGTTTTCTTCTCAGATCCAGTCCATCTTTGTCTCATGCACCTGGCCTTTTCTTTTCCCATTTCTTTTCGTAATCATAAGCTCATTTTCATTAAATTGACCTTTGTGGAAGAGTTGTAATTTTCAGAAGACACCCACCATATACGTATTTATTTTGATGGCTTTGATATTTTGGATTTGGTGAGACGTCCCATGGCCAAGATTACGCCAGCACCTCCTATCACCAGATGCCCTTGTTGAAGCCTTGAGCCCGCCTTGAGTGCATTGTTGAGTTCTAGAGTGATTATTCTTTGTGCATTGAAGTAGTAAGTGCATTAAAGCTCCTGGCGTTATTCAAGTAAATTCAAGGTCGATCGGTTTCTTTGTGAGTTTATCGAAGATTAAAGTATATGTGTGATGAGCTATATCTATGTGCATTGAACATATGGTCGTGAGTTCTATATTGAACGTGGTGAAGGTTTCCATTTAAGACTGAATTGAAAAATATTGTGCGTTGGACAGACCTGTGTTGGTTCATTGTTGGCTAAACATTGTATGTACATTGGTGAGTTGTGATAACCAAGTTCATGCTATATATATTCATTTGCCTTGGTTCATGATTGGTTTGAATATATTAACAATATTTCATATATATATTGGCAATTGAGCGGTGGTGTTGTTTGAAAAAAAAACCACAACAAGCAATTTGTAGTTTATGAGGTTAGGTACAACTCCCACAATTGCAGTTGTTCCACATGCTATCATCAATGGTTACAAGAATGTATTAGCAGTCGCTATTCAACTTGACTATTTTTTTCCATTGGCCGAGAAAGTGAAGGAGTATTTGAAGGATCCAAGCAAGTTTGCAGTTGTTGTTGCCCCAATTGTGGCATTGTATTTAAAATCCATTATAGTTTTTGTCTACATATATTGATTTCCTGATTCATTTGTTGCACATTTATACAAGATATTGATGTGTACTGTGAGTGGATATTACTTTTATGCATTAAGTAATAATTGTGATCAAATTTTAAGGTGTAAATCTGACATTGAAGAAAAATGGCCAGAATCAGTGAAGTATTAGAGTTCATGAAATCTCTTATACAATCTACTATTGATGACACATTACAAATCAGCATAGGATCTCTCTCAGAAATTCAGACATGTCTACAAAATGCACAGGAAAAGATCGATTTTTTGCAGCTTGAATCTAAGCTATATCAAGAAGAATTAAAGCAGAGGAGTCATCATTCTGTACCTATTTTTGTTCGGAAGATTGAAACAGACTCCCATAAACAGCAAGACAATAATGTTACAGTTCATTCAAATAAAGCAGCAGTTGTACATGCAGATGCAGAAACTCAGTCTGCACTTCCCAAGCCCATCATCAGACCTTGGGAATAGCTTGTCCACAACAAGCACAGAACTGGTCTTAGATATGACAAGGACTTGTCCTTTCATATTCCAGACTATGCCAAGCCCATTCAGTTTCAGAGTGTTGGATTTATTCATGATAATTCACCTGCTCCTCATGACAGTTCACCTCCAGCTGTTCCAGACTCTGCCCCTCTTCCACAACAACAACAGGAACAAAATGTGAAATGCCAACACTGTGATCGAGTTGGCCATTTGAAAGATCATTGTTTTGATCTTCATCCATGTAAGCACTATCATAAAACCAGTCATTCTTCACACAAATACTTCAGAAACAAACGTCCTGCAAGAATAAAGATTCATCTAGGATGGATCACTTCTTAGCAATGGGCATCAACAGCCAAGAAGATATTCCAAACACATGTCAGAACTTGTTCTAGAGTATTGAAAAGTCTTGCAGCTGAGTTTTCTCCATCATCTCACCTTGTATCTGACGGGGGGGAAATGATGGTCATCTACAAGCTTTAAAGTCACATCAAGCGAACCTGAGCCACAACCTGCCACACCAGTTTCAGAGTTGTAGCCAGAGACAAATATGCCCGTGAACATGCTTAGTTGGCAATCTGGGACACTTCCCCTAGTAGAAGACTTTAGCTTCTTGCCATTTTTGGAAGAGTTCCAGGAATTCATTTAAGCATTCCAGAGTTGGTCATCCTTAAACCATCACAGGTTGAGACTTCCCTTTTCAGGTTGAAGTTTTACCTTTTATGCGGGGTGAGACCTCCCTTTTATGGTTGAAGGTTTCCCTCTTTAAATCAATAGGAGCACTTCCTCTAGCAGAAGACTTCAGCTTCTTGCCAGTTTTGGAAGAGTTCCGGGAACTGCACTAAGCGTTCCAATGTTGGTGGCCATCCTTAAACCACCGCCCTTTATACCAACACTTCAGAGAGCACATTCAGCCTAGTGCTTCCATGCATTTTTGCACATTTTGTATTTCAGCTCTCTTCTTGGACTCGTACATAACCCTTCGGATTAAGGGGGGGAATGTTGGACACCTAATCCTAAATGGGTTAGTGTGGAAGCTAAATAGACTAAGTAGTCCAAGGGACCTTGGGATGTGAAACCCAAGAGTCACATAATGTACTATAAATGTATATCATTTGTCAATAAAAATAGTATTGCATGATTTATCATTCATATTCCTTTGCTGTCCATATGTGGTTAACACGATAGAAGCTAAAAGTCGCCCAAGATAGGAAAAATACTTATGAAGAAAATAAAAGGACCTATCAAGAGTTTCCAGTGGGAGATCATGTTTATTTACGAGAAAAGACAAAAAGAAGCACATTGCAATGGGGTTGATGTGTTAATCTAGCACCTAGATACTGTGGACCTTTCTAGATTTTGGAAGGAATTGGACTGGTGGAATATAGGCTAGCGCTACCAACTCACATCATAATACATGATGTGTTTCACATGTCACTATTAAAGAAATATGTTCATGAACCTAAACATGTAATTAGTTGGCAAGATATGCAAGTCGAACCAGACAAAGAACTGTTGGTAAAACCTTTGTGCATTCTAGAAAAGACGCAAACAATTCCACTGGGACAAGCTATCATCTAGGTTAAAGTGCAATGGAAGCACTTCAAACTGCATGAAGTTTCCTGGAAAGATAAAGAGTTCATGCGGTAAGCATACTCAGAGTTGATTAAACATTTTGAATCAAACACTGACGATGATGTTTCGTGCAAGGGGGGAAGATGTGACACACATATTTCAAGAATTTACATTACAGTTTTAATCATGTGTTTACTTCTTTTTGTACAAAATTTGAACTATTTATTGGTCTAAGTAAAAGACCAATCAAATACAGTAATTTAGAAATGGTTCAAGAAGAAATGGTTTATGGAAAATAAAATGATTTTTTCTTTTAATATTTATATGGAATTAAATAAAGGAAAACCTCTCTAGATAGTTAGGTCAGTTATAACTCCTTCTCCTCTTAGAAAAGAGGCAGTTCTAAGAGGGCAGTCCTTCTTTTTTGGGGAAAAAGGAGGAGAGAACCTCAGGACCAAGAGAAGAGAGAAATTGATAAAGGAAAATCTTCTACAGGATTTTATGCAGGTGGTTACGATATTGTAATCTGCGAATGAGTTCTTGAGCTAGAAACGGGCCAGTGGAACCCTCGAGAAATCTTGGTATGTTGGAACCCCAAACTGGACCGGCAGTCTTGAGGTTTGGAGGCTGGATTGGACAAATTAGGATTGACACCTATACTATCTAGATGAGGGGAAGCTCGGGGGAGACTGGATGTTATTTCCAGCCTCACAATTGGGAGGAGAGACTTCCTTGTTCTGGTTGGTATAAATTGTGTTTTTCATTTCGCTGTGGTTATTAAGTTTTATTCTTTTATTTTAAAAAAAAGAGTTGCAACTGTGACTAAGTAAGTGAAAGAAAGGAATTAGTGGTGATTTATGTTTGAAAGGTAAAGTAAAAACAATAAACCCTTATACAGGAAATATTCATAGTGTATTATTTCACAATAACAGTTATAGTGAGCCTTGTCTTATATAAAAGTGGAACTGGAAAAAAAGAAAGAAAGAGAATTTACATTTATTAGTATTACAAAAAAACTTATTCATGTAAAAGGGAAGAACATAAATGATTTTTTCCATTTCTCATTATTAAAGAAAAAATCATTTCTAGTGCAAGATGGAGAAATCATTTTCTTATAAACTATGATGAGATAGTCCATACCTGAGGAAAGAAAGAAACATTTCACATATACGAGAACAAGAAATGCTACAGTATGTTTGTCTATGTGTATTATTACAAAACACCTTCTGTGGAAAAGAACGGGATTGTGAGAATATTAATATAAGATTGTTGGAAACTACTGAGATAAACGAATAGATATTCCCTTTGGTAGCACCTTGCAATGAGCAATATTAGGGACACAATTCCTTACATGGCTCAATGTAACAAGAGGCTATATCGGTCAATGAATAACTTAGAGGAAATTATAATTATTAAGAAACAACTATATATATAAATACACCGGTTTCTAGTAATCACAATAGAGACTAATCTTCTAAGACAAAACCATATGCATAAACAAATTAAATTTATTGTCGAGGCTTTTGAAGCACAACAAGCCGAGATCCAAGAAGGAAATGTATGCATTCCTTCCAAACATTATGGAGGTTGTTTGATAACGGTTCTATAATTTAATAGTATTAAAATAGGTCAACCTTACATGCATATTCAATCAAAAATTTATTAGACCTGAAGAAGTAATTAGTGGTTTGTGCTCTGAGAGTATTATATAAATTCATCTTTATACATTCAGTGCAATTTAATGTAATAGTCTCAAACACCTGAAACCTTTTGACTGGAGATTCAAGATTGTGTAACCCAAATGCCACCATTCAAAAAAACTGTAATAAACCTTAGATGGAATTATAACATAAAACTCTTGATGCTACTTAACCCAGAAAAGGTATCAATCCTAATTCCTTGAGTTGGTCAAAAGGGTTAGGATTAAAAACCTAGAAAAAAGCATACAACCTAAGTCAAAGCGGTTAAGTGTTGAGTCCATAGCCAAAGGAATCACAGAAGAGGTAAAATGATATACGAGGCAAGGAAAACAACTCATTAAAACTCAAACATGTATGCAATGTATGCCATTTTATGTTTGATTAGGGCAGAGATTGAATCAGAGAAAAAATGGGATTTACCTCCGAAGATGGTGCCCTAACCTTGGCCCTTATCGAACCTGAGAGATAAACCACATTAAACCCTGTGCCAAAATTTTTAGGAAAAGAACAAACTTTGCTAAAATAAGCCTTGGGTTACCTGTGAGGAGACCGGTGTGGTTCAGCCACCCACTGGTCAGTGTCGTCGTCGGTAGAGGTAGCGAACAACGTGTAAGATTAAGGCTAGTTAGCCACAGTGTTCCTGAAACAATAAGCAACCAAAGGAGAGGAATAAGATGCAGAAAAATAGGAAAACAAAGACATAAGAATTATCGTCATTACATGGAAAATGAAGGAACATCAATGGGGCACACTATTCTCAGAAGGAAAACCTTGAAGATTCTCTCTGTAGTCTGAAGGACCCAGATTTTTCGTGGATGGAGGAAAAATTATAAAGCCAGAGCCTTGGCATGCTGAGATTTTTCTGTTCATTAAATTTGGCAAAAATCTCATGTCTGTGACAACAATAGGATTTGTTGTTAAATTAGCTCCATTTATTCTTGAGGAGGAGTTATTGCATCCTATATTTGTTGTGAGAGAATTTATGATTCAGTTTGCTACTCCCAGCTATAAAAATGTAAGCCTGTAGAGGATATTGGAGTAGAGTAGAGAGTGTGTGAGGAAATAAATTGTTGTAATCTCTTGTTGAATAATAAGATTGCCGATGCCTCTGTTTGGTGGATGTAGCCTAGATTGGTTGGGTGAACCACATTAAAATCTTTGTGTTATTTTTATGATTTTGTGTGTGTTGTGTATGCTTATTTAATTTTCGTTGTGCATTGTTTGCTCCAACAATTGGTATTAGAGCAATTTTTTGGAGTTGGTATGTATGACAGAGACGGAAGACAGGGTTGCCGTGGTTTCGTCGCGAACAATCACGCCATTTTTGAGTCGAAAGAAGGGTTGGCGCAGTTCATTAAGGAACAGTTGTGCCAATTGGCGTGGTTTTGAGAATTATAATCGTGCCATCATGCCAGAAATTGCTATTGGCGCGGAAACACAAAGATTAATCACGCCAATTTCGTGACTCGAGTAAATTTTGTTTGTGGCGTGGATCTTCTGCCGTCGAGGAGCACCAAGCCTCTTTCTCTTCGGAAAAACTACAATTTTTTTTTTTTTTTGAAATTGTAATATGCCATGACATGGTACGGCAGAGGCATTTTATAATATAAGGCAAAGGCATTTTAAACAAAAACTTCATTTATTAAAAAGTTGGAATTGGAAATTTTGTGTGTTACAACATGGCAAAAACTCAAAGTGCTCTTTTTGAGATCGAGAAGTTCAATGGCAAAAACAACTTTGTGATCTGGAAAGTGAAGATGTATGATCTACTTGTGCAACAAGGCATGGCGAAGGCTTTGTTGGGAAAATCCAAACAACCTTACACCATGACATATGATGAGTGGAGCGACTTGGATGAAAGAGCACTGAGCGGTATTCGACTGTGTTTGGCGGATGATGTTTTGTTTAACATCGTGTCAGAGAAAACTATTGCTGGTTTGTGGACAAAGCTTGAGAAGCTGTACATGACAAAATCCTTAACCAATAGGATTCTTCTAAAGCGATAGTTGTACAGTTTGCGCATGAAGGAAGGTACATCTATTAGTGATCATTTGAATACCTTTAATACTCTCCTGGTGTAGTTAGAAAGTATAGAAGTAAAATTTGAATCAAAAGATAAAGCTATAACTTTTTTATGCTCGTTGCCCGAGTCATGGGATCATTTTGTTACTTCTATAAGTCTTAGTTCATCAGAAACCCTTGAATTTTATGATGTTGCTGAAGCTTTGTTGTCCGAAGAGACAAGGAAGAGGTCAAATTCAAAAACCTCTACATCAGAAGCAATGATGGTCAGAGGTCGTTCTAAAGAAAGATGCTTCAGTAAACACAACTACTCGCGTTCAAAATCGAAAGGGAAGAAGAGTAAGTTAAAGTGTTGGTTTTGTGGCAAATCGGGATATTTGAAGAAGGACTATTGGAAGAGAGAGCTAACATCCAAAGAAGACTCTTCGATAGAGAATAAATAAGAAAACACGACAGATACAGGTTTGGCATCCATTTCAGGTATGAGTGATGAAGTGTTATCAGTTAATTTGTCTAATCATGATCAGCATTGGCTGTTAGATTCTGGTGCATCAAATCACATGTGCATTCATAGAGGATGGTTCAAAACTTATAAATCAATCAATGATGGAGTCGTTTACATGGGAAATGATGTCACATGTAACATTGTGGGAATTGGAAGCATCCAGCTTAAAATGTTTGATGGGACAAATAAAATTCTAACTGATGTAAGACATGTACCTGAACTAAGAAAAAACCTCATTTCACTAAGAGTACTAGACACTAATGGATATAAAACCTTTATTCAAGGTGGAGTAATGAAATTTTATAAAGGAATTTTACTATTAATGAAAGCAAAGAAGGTTGGAAATATTTTTCAGTTAGAAGGAAGAATAGAGTCAGATCATGTTTCTATAGTATCTGAAAACGAAAATAATTCTATTCTTTTATGGCATCAAAGGTTGGGCCATATGAGCGAAAGACGTTTAAAGATTTTATCTGATCATAAGTTACTTCCTAATTTAAACTCTGTTAAATTTGATTTTTGCAAACATTGTCTATTTGGGAAACAAAGCAAGCAAAAGTTTAAAACTGGAAAACATACTAGTAAGGGAATCCTTGATTATATCCATTCTGATGTTTGGGGTCCATCTCGTACAACCTCATATGGAGGATCGTCATATTTTGTATCTTTTATTGATGATTTCTCTAGAAATGTGTGGGTCTACACGTTAAAGAAGAAGTCTGATGTATTTACAGTTTTCAAACAGTTTAGAGCATTAGTTGAAAACATCACTGGAAGAACCATTAAATGTTCAAGAACTAACAATGGTGGTGAGTTTGCTTCAAAGGAATTTGATAATTATTGCAAGGATGATGGTATCGAAAGACATAAAACCACTGTATATACTCCTCAACAAAATGGAGCTGTTGAACAAATGAAAAGGACTCTTTTAGAGAGAGCAAGAAGTATGCTTAGTAACACCAATTTGTAGAAGGAATTGTGGACAGAAGTGGTGTCTACAACTTGTTATTTGATAAATCGATCACCATCAACTGCAATAGGATGCAAAATTCCTCAAGAGGTATGGAAAGGTCATCCTTGTGATTATTCTAAACTAAAAGTTTTTGGTTGTGATGGATATGCTATAGTTCCGAAACATCAGTGTTCTAAATTAGATCCTAAATAAAAAAGATATACCTTTGTTGGATATGGTGGTGGGACTAAGGGATACAGATTGTGGGGTCCTACTACTCACAAGATCATCATTAACAAAGATGTTAAATTTAATGAATCTTCACTTGAAAATCCAGATGTAGATGATAAATTGAAATAGGATAATGTATCTAAGCTTCAACACATTTAGTTTGAAACCAGTTCAAATACTGATGATAGTTAATATGAACAAGTTTCATATACAAGTCATGAAGAAGTTTCAGATGCAGATCATGAACATGTTTCAGATGCAGATCATGAAGAATTTCCTGCAGATAATAATCAACAAATTTTGGAAGTACCAGAAACATCTTTAAGGAGGTCCACAAGAATCAAACGTCCTCCTAAAAGGTATGATGATTATGTTACTTCAATTTCTTTAACCGCTAATGATGATGAACCTTTATGCTATGAGGAAGCTGTAGAAGGTTCTAAAAGTGAAAAGTGGAAAGAAGCTATGAAGGACGAGATGATGGCATTAGTCAAGAATGGCACATGGGATCTCATAGAACTTCCTAAAGACAGAAAAACTGTGGGATGTAAATGGGTTTACAAATTGAAAAGGGGTGTTGATGATACAGAGGACAGGTACAAAGCAAGGCTGGTCGCAAAAGGTTTTTTTCAGAAAGCAGGCATTGATTTTCATGAGATATTTTCACCAGTTGTAAAAATTGTTTCAATTCGAATTGTATTAGCATTAGTTGCTTTACTTGATTTAGAATTACAACAACTAGATGCTGAAACTACATTTTTACATGGAGATTTAGATGAGGAGATTTACATGGAACAACTGGAAGGGTTTGTTCAAAATCGCAGTAAGAAATTTGTCTACAGGCTCAAGAAATCACTGTATGGTCTGAAGCAATCACCTCGACAATGGTACAAGAAATTTGATTCTTTCATGATGAATCAAAATTATATAAGAAGTGAATATGATCATTGTGTTTACTTTAAGAAATTAAGTAATGGCATGTTCATTATTTTAGTGTTGTATGTTGACGATATGATTTTAGCAAGCAAAAGCATAATAGAGATCAACAGGTTAAAGGCTCAGATGGCTAGGACATTTGATATGAAAGATCTAGGAGCAGCAAGACAGATTTTGGGCATGGAGATTTTCAGAGACAAGGAGCAATGGTAAGCTGTGGCTATCACAACAGAAGTATATTGAGAAAATACTCTTGAGGTTTGGTATGAACAATGTGAAGCCTGTTTCAGTCCCTTTAGCTTCCCATTTTAAGCTTTTTTCTAGTTTATGTCCTAATACAAATGAAGAAAAAGAATATATGTCTCGAATTTCGTATGCCAATGTAGTAGGTTGTTTGATGTATGCGATGGTTTGTACTCGACCAGATATTTCACATGCAGTTGGGGTTGTCAGCAGGTATATGGCAACCCAGGAAAAGAACACTGGTCAGCAGTGAAATCGGTGCTTCGGTATTTCAGAGGCACAAGTGATTATTGTATCACTTATAATAGGAGTAGTGAATTTGTTTGTGGATATGTTGATTCCGATTTTGCAGGTGATTTGGATAAGAGAAGGTCAACATCAGGGTATGTCTTTACTCTTGCAGGTGGAGCTATTAGCTGGATGTCAAGGCTACAAAACATTGTTGCTTTATCCACTACTGAAGCAGAATATATAGCTGCTTCACATGCTTGCAAAGAACCAATTTGGTTGAAAGGTTTGTTTGGTGAGTTTGGGAGGTTACAGGACAACATCAAGTTATTTTGTGATAGTCAAAGTGTAATTCATTTGGCTAAGAATTCGGCCGATCATAGTAAATCAAAGCATATACCTATCAAGTACCATTTTGTAAGACAGGTTATCACTGAAAGGGGTGTCTCTCTTGAAAAAGTGCATACAAAGGAGAACTGTGCAGACAAGTTCACGAAACCAGCTTTGTTAGAGAAGCTACGTTGGTGTTTGGCTCTTAGCTTGTAGAAAAGATAAAATAATAAAGAAACAGGGTATCAGACAAATTGTTGTCAAGGTGGAGATTGTTGAGATTTTTCTGTTCATTAAATTTGGCAAAAATCTCATGTATGTGACAACAATAGGATTTGTTGCTAAATTAGCTCCATTTATTCTTGAGGAGTTATTGCATCCTATATTTGTTGTGGGAGAATTTATGATTCATTTTTCTACTCCCATCTATAAAAATGTAAGCCCATAGAGGATATTGTAGCAGAGCAGAGAGTGTGTGAGGAACTAAATTGTTGTAATCTCCTGTTGAATAATAAGAGTTTCGATGCCTCTATTTGGTGGATGTAGCCCAGATTGGTTGGGTGAACCACGTTAAAATCTTTGTGTTATTTTAATGATTTTGTGTGTGTTGTGTATGCTTATTTAATTTCCGATGTGCGTTGTTTGCTCCAACATTGCAAGGGCGATCATAATGAATGTTCTTTCGATGGATAGGGTAAAAATTAGTTGTGTAAAAAAAAACCAAGGGAGCTTCCATCCACAGTCATAGGTGTTACAAGTGGATAGAGGATGTTGCTCTAATGCCTTGAGATCAACATTCCAACACCGCATACATAAAACTTTAATAGAGGCATGATCATTGTACACTTGTATGTATTTAGTGATTGGATGTGACCTGGGGATTAAATAGGCTACAATCAAATGTTGGATGAAATAAATAAATAAAAACTCCTTGGTTTCCCTAGATTTGTAAATATAATATTTCATTGCAATATGGAACATTTAATCGACATGTTTATTTAATCATAAGTTTTTTTAAGGATTGATTCCTATGGTGAATAGTGTAGTCACATGTTACACCTACGAAGGAATCATTGAAGTGGAAGAGTCTCTTTGTTGTCTTGCTTTAACCCATTTTCAATATATAAGTTCTTTCATAGCGATGTTGCAGGAAATTGCAAGGATTTTAACTATTTCAAGAAATAACAATGTATTTCAGCTAAAAGTTGGTTGTTTTTAATTTTTTTAGCAGTGATTTCTTACTTACATCACGTTTAAAAAGAGGGTTAATGTATCAAACTAGTAGCTTATCCCTTTCCTCACAAAATAATATGATTTATTCATACACAACTTGAACTTACTTATCAAATAAGTGTTAATTAAATTTTAAATTTGAAAATAACATAAAAAAGTCAATAGAATAAATAGTAAGCAAACCTCATTATTAAGTAGAATATCTAAAAATTAACAAAGAAAAATCCCACGTTACAAAACAACGTTCATTTATCAAGAAATAAAACATTTTAAATGTTAAAATTACATTTAAAAATAATATAATTATACTTAATAATGAAACCGACTTAGATCCATCTTAACTCTAGATCAATATCTTTTTACTCTAAAAAAATTTGCTCCTCAAAATATTTGATCTCTCATTGATAAATATGGAAATAAAATGAATCTAAACTCTTATTACGTTATTTATTTTACTAAAAAATTATTTAGATTTTAAAGTTATTTTTTATTGATATTATATTTTATTGAATATTCAATTAAAAAATGTTATTTATTTTTAATTAAATTTTTGTTTTAATTTTACTAAGTTATTTGTAATAAATCGTAGAAATGTAGAAAACAAATTTTTAGAATTCTTGGAGTTGAGTTTTTTATTACCAATACTATATTTATATTTATGTTGAAGTTTTAGTTAAAATTTTAATATTTAATTTTAAATTTTGAACAAATTTATTAAGTTATTTGTGATTAATAATAGAAATTTGTAAGTTCTTTGTGAAACTAAGTGGCATATTATGTGTGGGGGAGGTTTGTTGTTCAATCTTCTCCATTCATATATGAGTGAGGAAGGGGCATACTTATTACTAAAAGTTATAATGATAACCGTTAAAATGGGCTCCCTATAACTAAAATATCAAGTACAACACTAAAGCCTGTTCTTGATCAAATATATATAAAATAAATATATAAATTTGTGATCTTTTCTATAGTCAATATTAAAACTTCCAAATCTATGAACCATTTAATACATATGATTGTTCTCATGATTATCATAAATATTATGATTAATCATTATTAATGTATTAAATTATAAACCATTTCACTTTTTATATATATAATTGTAATCTCATTTCCCTCCGTACCATATAGGAGCGGAGGAAAAAGTGCGGAGGAAGAATGAAAATATTTATTGTGAACTTCTCCGAAGAAGGGTTTTTTTTATAGAATCAAATGAAAACATTTATGGTGAACATCTCGGTTTCCTTACTGCCACCTATGTTTGATTAAAAATGGCAATTTTATTCTAGCCATAGCATTTTCAGCAAATTCAACTAGATGATGGCCATTTATCTATCTGTGAGCTTTGAGAGTTTGTATATTAAAATAAAAAAGTGAAGTTTTACCTTTTTTTCTTCTTGATTTATGTTTTTAGGTGGTGGTTTAATTTATAAAAGAAATTGGTTTTTTTCTAAAGATTTTTTTTTTTTGGTTAATTTTAATTAAAAATTGATATAAAATTTTTAAAAATTAAATTTAATTTGTTTCATCTATAAAATTTAATAACTTAATTTTTGAATATACTAAATTTATTTATTTATTCAAAAATTTATTTTAAAAAAACAAAACTTTAAACTCAAGATATTACCAAAAATTTATTTTAAACAACAAAAACTGAGTATCTTAAATGGTATTGTAACATTAAGCAGAAAAAAACTATCACATATTTGAAAATACCCCATGGATATTATAATTTTGTAATAGATAAGCCTAACTATATTCATTCCAATTGCAAATTTAGATGGATAGAATGTAGGTAATTGTTTGAACTCATTTTTCATTGAAACTCGTATTATATATTTGAAATCTACAATCACTGTAAATTCAACAATAGCGGAAAGCAATCAAAGCTATTATACAATAAATGAGCTATTTGAATTGGCCACAGATTAGCTACAAATATAGATTACCTCCTTCCCATAATGAACTTAAATCTCTTTTCAGAATTATTTGTTGGAAATTTTTGATAATTCCAAACAAATATGAACAGAGAACAATGCTTTGTTTTTAACACAGGATCTTAACACAGGGAAGCAAAAATCGTTTGGGAGAACAGAGTTTTTCACACATACAAAAAAAAACTTTGTATTCATTAACCAGAATGTTGTTACAAATTCTTCCTCTCACAGAGGGATTACATAGGAACACTTCATTTCCACAAAAAAAAAAAATTACTTTGTCTCTGTCTTCAAATTCTACACTGCTAAGTGTAAAAACAATTTCTTACATACGCTCTGTAGCTTTTATTGCATTTCATATGCAACTACAAAAAAAATTCACTTGTGCTGCTGTGCATATTACATTTCATTGCATATCCAACAAAAACAAAACATTCCTTCAAGCTGTTGCGTTTTTCACATTACCTCTTCGCACTGCGTGCTCCCCTTTTTCATTTCAATGAATAACAAACAAAAATTACATACGTGCATTTTTCACTTCTGCATATATTGCATTACATGTTCTACCACAAAAAGAAACATTACAATACGTTTTTACATAACCCATACTCCCGTGAAAAAAAAATAATAAAATTAAAACTTTTACCTACAATCTACAAATCACATTAAATTTCATTCATTACTTTTAGTGGTGGTCAATGACAACTTTTACTTCAAGTCAACTCATAGTACAGGCATGTACATCAATCAGACGGCTGTCAAACCATATCGCAAGCCCTTTTCTACTGAACTTTATGTTCCGGGGAAGTTGTTTTGACAAAACCACTCAAGCCACGTGTCAGCCGGTGAATATGATTGCTACCGGTTGAGAAAAACCATCCTTTAGTGAAAGGTGGTGCGGGGAACTCCTGGCGGTTTTCTGGAAATAAATGCACTAGTTGGAATTATAATTTCAACACTCCCCTTTAATTTCAACTGCTGGGTTATTAGTCATACCCAAACATTTCCTCAAAAAACTCAAAACTTTTCTATCCCAATGGTTTGGTCAGAATATCTGCAACCTGCTCCTGAGTTCTGCAATGTTTTAAAACAATTTCTCCACTGTTTACCAATTCCCTGATGTAATGAAACTTTGTGTCAATGTGTTTCATTCTCTTATGAAACACAAGATTCTTGGATAATGCAATAGCTGAGCTATTGTCACAAAAAATCACAGTTCCTTTTGCTTGCTCTTGGCGTAAACTCATTAACATCCTTCTCATCCAAATTGCTTGACACGCTACTGTTGTAGCTACCACATATTCTGCCTCTGCTGTAGACAACGCTACAATAGATTGTTTTTTAGAAGCCCATAAAATGGCTCCTGAACCCATGTGACAAACATAACGAGATGTGCTTTTCCGATCATCTACACTTCCAGCCTAATCACTATCAGTGTATCCAATTAAATCTGAACATTTTGAAGCAGTATATAAAATTCCAAACCTTTTAGTACCTTTAACATACCTCATAATCATTTTTGCTCCCTGCCAATGTGCTTCTTTTGGCCTCTCCATGAATCTGGAAATTAAACTAACAACATTCATTATATCCGGCCTAGTTGCAGTCAAATACATGAGGCTACCAACTATGCTCTTGTACAAACTAGGATCAAAATCCTTCTTATTGCCCTCTTTGCTGAGTTTTAATCCCATCAGTGTGGGAGTGATTGCTACTTTGCTCTCCTGCATATTAAATATTTCCAACACTTCATTAACATATTTTGCTTGTGAGATAAAAATCCCATTTCCATTTTGTTCTACTTCTATTCCTAAGAAGTATCTCAGCAAACCCATGTCAGTCATTTCAAATTCTTCTTTCATGACTGTTTTGAAATTTTCAATAAGATAATCATCATTACCTGTGAAAATAGCATCATCAACATATAACATAACAATTAGTATTTTACCATCATTTTCTTTGATGTAGAGGGTGAGTTCTCCCTCACACATTTCAAATTCATTTTCCAGTAGATGGGAATCTATCCTACTGTACCACGTTCTTAGTGCTTGCTTCAGCCCATAAAGAGATTTCTTCAATATGCACACTTTGTGCTATTGGCCTTTCTTTTCATAGCCTAGAGGTTTTGCAATGTCAACCTCTTCCATTAATACTCCATTTAGGAATGTTGACTTCACGTCCATTTGGTAAACTTTCCACTTGTCTTGTGCTGCTATGGACAGCACTGCTCTCACGGTTTCCATTCTAGTAACTGGTGCAAACGTTTCCTCATAGTCTCTCCCATACTGTTGCTTATATCCTTTGACACCAAGTCTTGCCTTGTGTCTTTCTATTTTGCCTTCAGCATTACTCTTGGCCTTGTAGACCCATTTAACTCCAATGACTTCTTTTCCTTTTGGTAGTTCAACTAAATCCCATGTCTTGTTTCTTTCTATGGCATTGATCTCCTCATCCATAGCTTCTATCCATTTCCTATCCTTAATTGCTTCTTCGAAATGAACAGGGTCATCAACATGACAATATAAAGCAAACAAAGAGTTCATACCTTCATTTGTTGCCTCTTGTTCATAACTGTCACTTAAATTTCTGAACTTCTTACCTCTTTCATCTGGTGTGCAAGTGCTTGAAGGAGCACTTGAATTTCCTCTTTGTGGTGTGCTTGGAGAAGCACTTTCATTTCTCCTCAAGGGTGTCCCTTGCTACCCTTGTGTTGGTGCTGCTATTTGGGAATGTATTTTAGCCATCTCCTCATCATCTTCATCATGTGACAAAGAGTTTTTAACATTCACTATTTTCTCTATGCTTCCATCCCAAGCTTCCTCCTCAATGAACTGAACATTTCTACTCACAATAAGTTTCACGGTGGATGGGTTATACAACCTATAAGCTTTGGATTCCTCACTGTATCCAATGAAAATACATTTCTCCCCTTTGTTGTCCAACTTCTTCCTTAGTTGATCTGGAATGTGTGCATAAGCCACACATCCAAATACTTTCATGTGGTGACTCCTTGTTTTGTCTGACTCCATGCTTCTTCCGGCACTCTGTTCATCACTGCTTTTGTAGGGCATCTATTCAAAATGTACGGTGTATAGTGTACAATGTCAGCCCAATAATCATTTGGCAAATTCTTTTCCTTTAACATACTCCTCGCCATATCCATGATTGTCCTATTCTTCCTTTCGGTAACTCCATTTTGTTGCAGAGTGTACGTAGTGGTAAACTGTTTATGAATTCAATTTTCTCTACAAAAACGTAGAAATTTTTTGGAGATATACTCACCTCTTCTATCAGTTCTTAAAACATTGATATGCAACCCACTTTGGTTTTCTACAAGTGCTTTGAAATTGCAAAATCTTTCAGACACTTCACTTTTGTTCTTCAGGAAATAAACCCAAGTTTTTCTGGTAAAATCATCGATAAATGTTAGTATATAGTGGCTTCCTGCAAGTGATGGAGTTTTCATCGGTCCACATAAATCTGAGTGGACACTCTCTAAGGGTGCTTTTGCCCTTATGCTTTTCCCAGATGGAAAAATTTCTCTGAGTTGTTTCCCCAAGATACAACCTTCACAAAGGCTGTCTGGTTTCTCTATCAATGCTAATCCTCTTACCATTCCTTTTCTGTTCAACAAGTTAAGACCTCCAAAGTTGAGATGTCCAAATCTCAAGTGCCAGAACAAATTTTCATCTTTTGGTTCACTTTGGAAAGCCTCTTGTGTCACTGCCGCTATATCTTCTCCATTTTTTAAATCTGCTTTCATTTTGAGAGGGAACATCTTGTTCCTTGTCATCTTCACTTCAACAATACATCGTTTGCTGAGTGCTCTATCCATGATGGTGCACACAATATTCTCAAAGAAAACATTGTACCCCTTTTGAATAAGTTGTCCAATACTTAAGAGGTTACATTTCATTCCACGAACATAATAAACATCTGCTATGGTTTTCTTTTCACCTTTCCTTGTTGAGACATTTACTTCTCATTTTCCCATAACAGAAACTTTACTATCAGCCCCTAGTGTGACTTGTGACTTCACACTCTGATCTAACTTAGAAAACAAGGCTATGTTTCCTATCATATAGTTACTGCAACCAGAGTCTAGAAACCATACATATCCACTCTTTGTTTCAGCCACATTATATGCAAAAAACAAATTATCTTGGCTGGTATTTTCTCTAGTGAAATTTGCACTAGTTCTATTATTCATATCATGCTGCTTCTTCCTACATTCATTTGCATAATGCCCTTATTTTTTACAATAGTGACATCGGACATTGGATTTATCATACCTTTGTCCTTGAGCATGATGTTGTTCACTTTGCTGGCTGCTGCCTTAGCCTTGGCTCTGATTTGGATTGCTACCTCTTCCTTGAGTATTCGCTGGACTATTTCTTCCACCTCTGTTTTGGCTTTGTCTCTTTCTCTCTTGTTTCCTCTGCCTTGACCTCTTCCTCTTCCAAAAAACATCTGGGTCTTAAAGGCATGCTCTAGAGATGAGTTTTCATTTCTGTTCAATCTCTGCTCATGTCTCATCAGTGATGCATGTAGTTCATCAACTGAGAAATTTGTGAGATCCTTTGTCTCTTCTATGGTGGTGACAATCACATCGAACCTTGAGGGTGAGATCCTCAATAGTTTCTCCACAATCCTCCTTTCTTCAAGAATCTCTCCATGAGACCTTATTTGTGTGATCAGACCAATCACATGTGTGAAGAACGAGTCAATATTATCTGACTCCTTCATGCATAGATTCTCAAAATCTCTCCTCAGCAACTGTAGTTTTGCTGTTTTCACCTTCTCCATGCCTTGATGGGCTATCTTGAGAGTTTACCATGCCTCTTTGGATGTCTTGGCTGCTGCTATCCTTGGAAACACACTCTCATGCACTGTTTGATACAAGAAGTAGAGGGCTTTAGAATCCTTCTTCTTATAGTTCTTCAGCAGTTCTTTCTCTACCTAAGTCATGTTATTAAACTCATGTTCATCTGTTGATTCTTCAAAACCATCCTCAACAAAATTCCATAAGTCTTGGGAAGTAAGCAGGGCTCTCATAGTTATTGCCCAATACTCATAGTTTTTCCCATTAAATTGTGGGAGCTGAGTATTATAGATACCCATGCTAGTGTTGGCTCCAGCGATTCTTACACTCTTAACTATGCTTCAAAATACTTGACTGTGTATTTAAAATAACTGATTGTCCTCAATAGTAACACAAAACAAACTTGAGAAATACCTTGGATTCTTTCTTGACCGAGTCTTCACTCTGATGGAGACGTTGTTGCAGCAAGAAATCCTACGCTGTTGCAGCAAGAAATCCTTCCTTCAGCTTCTTTGACACCTTCAAAGAGACTGGACAAGCTCTGATACCATGTTGGAAATTTCTGATAATTCCAAACAAATATGAATAGAGAACAATGCTCTGTTTTTAACGCATGATCTTAACACAGGGAAGCAAAAGTCGTTTGGGAGAACAGAGTTTTTCACACATACAAAAAAGAACTTTGTATTCATTAACCAGAAAGTTGTTACAAATTCTTCCTCTCATAGAGGGATTACACAGGAACACTTCAGTTCCACAGAAAAATTACTCTGTCTTTGTCTTCAAATTCTACATTGCTGACTGTAAAAACAATTTCTTACATATGCTTTGCAGCGTCTATTGCATTTCATATACAATTACAAAAAAAATTCACTTGAGCTACGGCGCATTTTACATTTTCATTGCATATCCAAAAAAACAAAACATTCCTTCACGCTGCTGTGTTTTTCACATTACCTCTTCGCACTACATGCTCCCCTTTTTTCATTTCAATGAATAACAAACAAAAATTACATACACGCCTTTTTCACTTCTGGGTATATTGCATTACATGTTCTACCACAAAGAGAAACATTATAATACGTTTTCACATAACCCATACTCTAGTGAAAAAAAAATAATAAAATTAAAACTTTTACCTACAATCTAAGAATCACATTAAACTTCATTCATTACTTTTACTTGCGGTCAATGACAACTTTTACTTCACCTCAACTCATGGCGCAGGCATGTACATCAATCGTACCAGTGTCAAACCATATCGCAAGCCCTTTTCTGCTGAACTTTACGTTCTGGGGAAGTTGTTTTGACAAAAACACTTAAGCCACGTGTCAACCGGTGAATATGATCACTGACGTTTGAGAAAGGCGGTGCGGGGAACTCATGGCGATTTTCTGGAAATAAATGCCGCAATTGAAATTATAATTTGATCCTCAGCCTAGTATCGTTGTATGCAAAACAGTTTCTCCAGCATGTCCATTATAGAGTTTACTGCTTCTCCGTTTAATCATTTTAAATAAAAGTGCTTTATCGCTCTTTGTGCATCAATTTTGAGAGAAAGTGGCCATATTGCATGCCAGCGGAAGATATAATTAATAGCAGATTCAACTACTGACTAAAATGAGTTCAGCACAAGAACCCAGAAATGTTTTTATAATCCTCGGTTTCCATGTCCATAGAGAGCTAATCATCCTACAAAGAATACTCACGTTATCTGCAACCTAAATCATTTTCGTTTGCATGTGTTATCTGTAATCTAAATTATTTGCTTTTACATGCTTTCCAAAGAAAATCATTGCGGAGTATACCATTGCTTTTCGATCTGAAAATATCACGCGGCCTCATTTATGTGATAAGATGGATTGCTTTCATTGTCCGCAATATGTCATTGGGAAGATAATCGTTTTATATGATTTAACGCAATGCATTTAAATAACTTTCTTATCAATATAGATTTGATAGGATTGTTTTTCCAGGGAGATCGATCCATCACCCCTGCGCTGTAAATTTTAAATCGTTCCATTATGTTTGAATTTAAAATGTACTAGCATATTTAGTACACACTTACCAACATAAACTTAATATACCAACATAAACCTCTAATTCTAAGAATATCCTAAATCCTAAGGACAACAACGATATCAAACAATTATGTAATTTTTGACACATAACAAACATAATATTTTTAGCCTAGTATTCTTTACCAATTCAATAGTATCACTGATTATCTGATCCTTGTCAACCTATGGAGACAACGTATCTTTTCTATGACCAAACGCATATATAAAAGTCAAGTGCTTTGTAGTGAAAGGAGAAACGGTCATGCCAATAAAGATGAATTTTGATTAGATATCTCCATGTGATATGTAGCAGTTCCATGGACGCCTTGATCCCTAAGTTTTCATCTTTGTTAAATTCTCAAACACACCTTAAATGTTTTAATTTATATCAACCTAAAATTCCCCTTGGGGCAGCTATTGTTGTCGCTAAATTTGAAAAGAATGATGTGTGATCTGCATTATCGCGTGGGACAAGCGAAATCTGTGAAGTTTGATTGAAACGAAATTTGGGATAGCTACCCGTAGGTGACCACAATTTTAAGCTATTACTGTGTACAGGCCGCCTCTTTCAATCAACATCGTTTTTGGTCATGGATTGCAACCTGAACGTAAAACACTCATTCAATCTAGAACGAGAGTTGGAATGTAAAATCCCAACCGGATGATCTTTGACAGTGAAAATCGTGAATATGATTGCTCGAACTAAATGCTCTCCGCAGCTTTCGTTTAATCTTATGTATGTTACTTGGAACCCTAAGTCCGACGAGAATCTGGGCAAACACATTGTTGCCTAATAGATTACATAGTGCATGATAGTATTAAATTACCATTTCTTTCTTCCTATATACAAAATAATATCAATATATGATGAAACAGGTTATAGGATAAACCTTTCCCTCTCATCAAGTTTTGATTACTAAATGAATGAATACTCAATGTATTACTTAATAGATGATCTTACAGTTATTATGAGGATGAATTAGTTTAGGTATGAGTTCCTTATGGTGAAATGTGTTTATATGACCTATCGATTACAAGTTCATGATGTATTTGACGAAATGTCTATCATGACTAGGCCTTGTTAGTTCATGTTTTTATTCAATTTTTTCATTAGATGCCTTGTCACTATGTTATTTATCATTTTTGGAAGTTTCATCAAGTCTTAACCCTCAACTTAGGCTTGAGCCTTAACTCTGAAAAAGTAACTAAGAATTTGCGGTCACTGTGACAAAACTGCACAATAGTCGCATGGATGTCATGCTATGGCATTGACTGGAGGGTCTTAGTCACATGGAAGACTTGTCATGGGAGCGATTGGGTGTATAGTTTAGCAAAACATGAATTTCTCTTAGTGGTTGGACACCTAGAGGGGTTGGTTGGCTCCTAAAGGTTTTGTGGCTCCCGAGGAAGGTTAGTTTGGTTTTATTTTGTCAATTCCACTTCCTTAATTGTACTTGGGGAGTTGAATAATGTCATATTAACTCTTCGTCACATGTTTACCATGATGTACTCGTTAGCTTGGGTAAATGTGGGAGGAAGGTGTTACATAGTGGTATCAGAGCATGGTTTACCCCTTAGACTAGATAGATAGAATGTGTTTGTCATGGATACAAGTCAGTTGCATATGTGTTCTTTATGTTTTTCGTCTATGTGCTTGTTGTGTATGCGTGGTGGTGGTCATTGTTGCAATCGTGTCATCATGTGGAAGTTGATGGTGTTGTCATTGGATGTGGTCGTCATGAGTGCATGTCATTTATGCATTCATTATGCATATCAGTGTCAATATGTCAGTATGCATGCATTGTCATGGTTATGATATAATCATGCATGGCAACTAGATAATGTTTAAAATGATGTCTATATATATTGATATTATTATGTTTATACATGTATTGTGCTAATCTGGTTGATTTTGCACACGAGATGTCCTCCCCTAAACTATACTGCGGTACATTGATTATGTTTATATTTTGGATCGCTCACATGGTATAATTGTAGGAAGAATATCAAAGATGAATAGCAAGATGCTAGACTACAGTTCATGAGACACTCCTTATATATCAAATGAGCAGCATTGTGATGTGAACTCTCTTGACATAACAGGCACATTGAGAATTTTGAAGGTAGAAATAAGAAGTTATAAATTAGATAATGACAAAATCATGCACACACAAAAGAAACAAGTTGAGGTTAGTGCAATTATCCTTCAGAGTTTATTAGACTAGGAGAAACATCGACTGCCTAGGCATTATGGACATGAGGGTAGGACTAATGGGACATATGATAGTAGGTCTCATGGTGGGTAGAGGTCAGATAGGGATGACATGGTCAGAGATGGTAGGTTCTTGTATACACCATATAGGAGAGGTGATGGACATTGGTTCTATTCCATTTCTGGTTTTGAAAGGTATCATGGTCATCATCGTTATCATCCTTATATGACAAAAAACAATAGATATTTTCCATATGAGTTCAATAAAGTCAAGCCACCTACCTTTGATGTAGATTTGAAGAAATCGAAAAATGCAAAGGCATAGTTACTCAGGGTAGATAAGTTCTTTGAGTTGCATGATTATACAGAGCATATGAAGTTCAAAATATTTATCTTAAGCCTCAAAGGGAATGCATACATCTAGTGGGAAGATGTGAAGTGAGTTAGAGACATCAAGATAAAAGAGTTGAGTTGGCAGGAATTCAAGAGATTTTTCAGGAAAAAATATTTGTGAGAGAGGTACTATGAAAATTAAGCCAATGAATTCTATGAACTAAATATGGGATCAATGACGGATGAGGAGTATACAACCAACTTCCTTGAGTTATTGAAGTATGTACCGTATCTTAAGGATGAGAAAACCAAAGTTTAGAGATTTGTTGGTGGATTAACAGTAGCATTTAGAGATCAGATTGAATATGATGAGCCTTGGTCACTTGAACAAGTCATTGGTAAGTTGAAGCATTGTTATGAGAAATCAGAACACAAGAAAGAGTATCAAGAAGGATGGAAAGGGAAAGACAAAGCTAGTAAATGGCATCCAAAGTGAACAAGGCCCTAGGATCCAGGTGAAAAAAAGAATATTGTGTCTTACAAGATGTTTAATGGACCTTAGCCTAGAGGGAAACAGAATAAAGGTGATGGTAAGGAATGGTTACAGTGTTGGACATGTTGTAAGGAGAATCTTAAGATGGATTTTCCACAAAATTAAGGTGGTAGATGTACAGTGCACAGTGTTGGCGGTGTTGGACTTGCCAATAAGTTGGATCTCCTTGATGTTAAGTCCCAACTAGACCTCACACCATTTGGTGTAGGAGTCCCATCTAGTATAAAGGCATGGTTTCCATATACTTAGAGATATGCCTCGGCTCTAGTTGTGAACACATGAGAGTGTTACGCTGGCATCTTCAATCAGCAAGGTATGTGTGCCTAGTGAGTGTGTCAAGCTTCTCTTACTGCAAAAGGGAAAGAAAAGCGAGCCTCTAAGTGACAGGTAGTAGTACTACCCAGGAAGAGACACACACAGACTAGGAATGGTCTATCCAACATCCAGTGGAATAGTCCATAGCGGACGCGACAATCGTTAAGGCCAAAGTACAAGGTAAAACATGTACTCCATCCAACAGAGTAGTCCACATGGACGTGACAACCATTATAACCAGTAAGCAAGACATGTATGTCTAATTTCGTACAAAATAGTCCACAAGGACGAGCCAATAGTGATAATAAATACAACACATCTTCAACAATCTAAGTACTAAAACAACCAAAGTAATTCAACTATCTTAGTAGGTGTTAAACAAACATGCATTGCAAATGTTTAAAGAGTAGTCTTACAGACATCTACAAAACATGCGTAAAAACGTGTTGGCCTTAACAGGCTTATAAATTCAACAAATGTGCCAAGAATCATCTCTCCACCATACATCACTAGTCCCAGTAGTGGGACATTGGAGCCAGTCCTTGCTCCTTAAAGAACAGACTACAAAATCTCAACGCTATGTGGGAGGAGCCAAGATGAAAAGTCTTGGCTCATACAATGGGAGGGGTATATATAGCAAAGGTTGATGCTTGACCCTTGTGACTCTTGGACTACCATCGTGACTGTTAACTTCCCATGAATTTTCAACTGACATGACTCTTCGACTTCTTGTGTTTGGAATTCTCTTTACATTACATTTAATTACAACAGACATGGCCCATAATGGTGATGTGTTCGAGACAGCTAATGACTCAAGTCAACATGATAATGCTAAAATGTATTGGCTGACTGTGGTGTCCATCTCAAGTTTCTACGCTGTTGAGTGATGGATGTATTCTTGGTGTGCTTTGTCTTCTCCTCCATATGGCATAGTCTTGCAGGGTCTTCCATGGTCTTAGTCGTGATTGATGGTTTCAATGCAAATGTTCATTTCGCTTGTTGCTTGATATACTTGGTACATCTGTTGAGCTGTAAGAAAGTCTTCTAGCATGTGTGCTTCTTCTTCATCTCGTTCATCATCTTTCCATGATCCATCAGTATACTTGTCCTTGGAATTCACTCATAACAAGATGGCATCAAATCTAAAACCTCCTAGTCTAGTATGATGCATTGTTCTCATGTTCCGAGTGACAGGGAGGGAGGACAACTCACTAAGACAATGCAGAGCACAAATCAAGATGGAATGAGGAATTTCAGGAAGATAACCTCCAATATTGGGAAAAATTGTGCAGTGATCCCTGGGAGGCAAAATTGCGTAGTGAAATTCACCAGTGTCAGTTGCAAGGTGGGACCCTCAAGGGAGACACCTCTGCATAGCTTTAAGACGGAAGACAGAGTGGGGCTATAAAGGGATTGTTGGGTTGTTCCACATAGTTTCCAGATGGAAGACAGAGCAAGGTTACAGAGAGACTGTTGGTCATGATTGCATAATTTCCAGAGGGAAGACAGAGCAGGGCTGCAGAGGGACCTGTTGGGCATGACTATGAAATTTCTGGGAATAGTACAGGACAGGCAGTAGGGGAACTACTAGAGATGACTATGGAATTTATGGAGGCAGTGTAGAGCGAGGCAACAAGGGTCACCTAGGCAATTCTACGCAATTTTCGGGAACAATGTAGAGCAAGGAAGTAGACGACTAGCTGGGCATTTATGCATAGTTTTCGGGAGTATTTTAGACCCAGGTCTCACAATATTTTCGACTTCTGGAAGACATGAATGAGGGTTGATGATTGTGCTTGAGAAATGCACAATCCAGCTAGACATGGAGGCAGTTTATACGTAATCGTGGGAGGAAGACAGGTTGCTCACCTTCGATATTCTGCAGTGTAGCTGACCTAGAGGACAACCTCAACAACTCTGTAGTTCCAAGTAGCAGAATAGGGTCACTGAGGGTTAAGACTGTGTATTGCAACTTAGTCAACGTTCAGTGGAAGAGGGTTATCCGGTCAGGCATATTTTCAAGAAAATGGCTAAGTGTTGAAAGTCAATGAACTTATGTAGACTGACATTGTGATCATGCACTTAGCATACGTGATGACGAGACAACATAGACCAACATGAAAATAAGACAAAATATGCCCTCGATGAGACTATCTTGAAGTTAAGAGTGACAAGCGCGACACTTGTGATGGACCTTCAGATGACCATGACAAAACTTGTGCGACAATTCTTACAAATTTCTGTGTGAGTGCAACAGGTGTTTACATAATGAAGACAACCCAAACACATAAAGACAAAATTCCAAACTCACCAGAGTAAAACCGCAAGCATGATAAAGCAATAAACATGCCAAAAGACGATCATCGGTCAAACAAGAAAAAGTTGAAAAGGACTTCACAAGACCTCATGGGGTGAGCTTGAGTGTTTCCAACCATTAAAGGAAAAGCTGAGGAAGGCTATGAAATTTGGATGCAAGAAAAAATTTTGGAGGGCATTGCAGCCGCTATAGCTCTTGGTGACACACTGGTTGAATACCAACTTCTCTATTTTTGTTTATTTATAGTGTACAACCTTCGCTTTTTTCAGAGTATTGATTCATTGTATGGAGCAATTCGACTTTATGTTATGAAACCAGCTCACAAAAAGATAGAAAAGATAGATCAACGCCTTAGAATTCAACCTCTTTGAGGGAGCTACCTCTACATTACACAAATGAATAATTCTTATATGATACAAATGAAAAGACCTCCTTTCTATATATAGGAGTCTAAGGGGTCATAATATAATCAGAGCCGACATAAAAATAATAATGTAAGGGCACAATAATAACAATCGTGGGCTTCTAGGGGCACAAGTAATGATGATGGGGCACTAATGGGTACATCAATATAATAAGGGTTGTACTATAAATAAGGGGTTACACTAGTAGTATAGTGGCCAGCATGCCCCTCTCTTCAAGAAGTGTTTTCCTAATGCTTGAGTATTTTTGATGCTTCTGTATAAATTCTGTCCTCCATGTGGATCTTCAACGGGTTGTTTCTTCCACTTGATGAGATACTCTGAATTGATCAATTTCATTGTTGTAGGTTCTTGTTTCTATTGACTGCTCTAGGTTCCAATATGATTTTTCCTTCCTCTTCAATTTCTAGCAATATTGTTTGAATTGGGACCTTTTGCAACTTTTGAATAAGTGACCATACTTCTTCGTCCTTCTTCCATTCATCCCTTGGTTCATTTATCCAATCTAGTTGGATAATAGAAATAACACAAAACAATGCTTCCACATCCTCATCCTTTCTTGAGAGTGCATCTACAACAAAACATTTCTTCCCTTTTCTATAGATGATGTCAAATTCATAAACCAACATATTTGTGACCCATTTTTTTGTTCTTCTAAAGATAATATTTGTTCTAAAAAGTATTTAAGACTATCATGATCCATGTTTATTTTGAAGTGTCTTCCCATTGGATAAGGTCACCATTTCTTAAATGCGTGTAGTATTTCTAACATTTCCTTCTCATAAATAGCTTGCTTGAGATGTAGCCATAAAAATACCCAATAATCTACATCAAATGTTTTGTCACTGCAATGTTGATCTACTTGTTGTTTCATTTGATTTTGCGCCAAAGTGGTGTTATCCTTTAAAAGTTGGAGAATTTGTTGTTGATGCTCGATGTGATCTTTCACTACTTGAACCTTTTTCTTCTTGATATGTCCTTCTATCTTGAGAGTTTTAGGAGTGGCAATTTCTTCCAATTCTTTACAATATATGGTCAGATTCATTTCTTGATGTTGGATGTGATCTTTCACTTCTTGAGCATTTTTCTTCTTGATATGTCCTTCTATCTTGATAGTTTGAGGAGTGGTAATTCCGGCCAATGTATTACAAGATATAGTTGGATTCATTTCTTCTTTATCGATGTGATATTTCACTTCTTGAACATTTTTGTTCTTCATATGTCCTTCTATATTGAGAGTTTTAGGAGTGGTATGCTTTACAAGATATGGTCAGATTCATTTCTTCTTTATCTGGGGTTCGTTCCTAGCGTATATCCTCTTCTTTTGATGTTTCTTGATCATTTTATTCCTCCTCTTCATACTCTATATAAAATAATTTATCCTCAGCACACTTATTACCTTTAGTGTATTTGCTATCACAACTGTAACAAAGCCCTTTTGCTCTTTTCTCTTCCAATTGTTGTGGTGTCAACCTTATAGGTTGTGGAAGGCTAGGGGCAACAACACTTCCATCTTTATAGTTGTGAGTGGTATGCTTCCTGGTTTCCATAATTTTGCTTTCAATTTTTCTTGCTAACCTGAATGCCTTCTCCAATGAATCAGGTTCCCAAAGGTGAACCTCATGTTGGATATTATCCTTTAAAGTCCCTATGAACACATCAATCCTATGCTCTTCTGGAATATATTTTACCCTTATGTTCAGTTTTTCAAAGTCCTCAATGCGATCCATCATTGAACCCTTTTGTTTGAGACTTATCAGTTGGCTAAAAAAAGAGTTGCTTTTTGTATCTTCATAATGTGTTGTCAATTCTTCCGTAAAAATTGCCCAAGTGACAATTTGTTTACGAGAGCAAAGCCATTGATACCATACAAACGGATTTGGTTCCAAATATAAAGATGCAATACATACCTTTTGTAATAGTGGTACACCATGTAGATCAAAATATTGCTCCATCTGAAGTATCCAATTTACCAGATCCTTGCCATTAAACTTACTCATATCACCTTTTCTTGATTTTAGGAGCTCGATTATGAAATGATTATAACTTCGTAATTTTGGTTAATCTTGTTATGAAATTATGACCTGCAGTAGCCCTCTATGTCCTCTTTTTGATGCCACCATTTGGATCCAAATTGGATTCTCCAAGGAAGAGTTATGCCAAATCTCCCACGTTGACCTGATTATAGACTAGTTCAGTAGAGCGAACTTGTACGACATGCCACGTGTCACTATTTCGATATTTGGATCTGAAAAATGTATACAAGAAACTATAGTCCATCCTCGTTCTGAAACTTCTTATGAAATTTCAATCTGATGCTCCCCAAGTCACCTGTTTGAAATTTAATTGAGTTTGCAAAAAGACCAACTTCCTCAGATGATATCTCCGCAAATATTAAGCAAAAAGCTTTGAAATTTGGACCTGAGGTTCAGTGCGATTTCGACTCAAATGGGTTTTTTTTGCGTCTAAAACGTCATAGAAAAAAGTTATAGCGCAAATTCCACGATGACTTGTTTGGAGCAGTGAAACCCTAGAATCCAAAGCTCTGATACCAAATGTTATGAAACCAGCTCACAAAAAGATAGAAAAGATAGATCAACACCTTAGAATTCAGCCTCTTCGAGGGAGCAACCTCCTTTACATTACACAAATGAATAATTCTTAGATGATACAAATGAAAAGACCTCCTTTCTATATATAGAAGTCTAAGGGGTCATAATATAATCAGAGCCGACATAACAATAATAATGTATGGGCACAATAATGACAATAGTGGGCTTCTATGGGGCAAAATAGTAACAATATGGGCACTACATGGGTACATCAATATAATAAGGGGGTTGTACTAATAACAATAGGGGGTTACACTAGTAGTATAGGGGCCCAACACTTCCCCGCTTACCACGCAGACAGACATAGTTCACCTTGTACCAACTCATTGAACACAACACAAAATTCAGCCAGATCACAATGTTTCAAATCAGGAAGGGTAATTTGTCTTGCAAGCTTACTATTTTTAGAGTATAAGTTTTCATCTTTGGTGTTGTTCTACTGCCATTAGGCCTGGACAATAACCCGATGAAGTCGCACAAGAACACAAGCATTTCTCTACTGCCTTCGAGCTTTGACAGTACCCCGTTGGAGTTGCTTGCTTCACCTCTCTACACGGGAAGCGTTTCTCCTCTTTTTCCTTTGTTATTTTTTGAAAGAGCACTGTGCATAGGCGCTTATTTATTTTGTGCAAAAGAGGGATATTGGACTTATTGAGAGCAAAAGAGGTTGTTCCTTTAAAGAAGCGTGAAAATACCTCTAATTCATATTTTCTTATTTATATTTCCCCTTCTCCATTTCTACTAGTTGGATAAGCTTGAACACACAGAGTAGAAAATTGAGTATAGGCATGAGGTTTCTTAGACTGGACATGTGTTCATGGTTTGACAAAAACTTTCCTTACAGACAGATCATATTTTCCATCAAGACTTCATCAGCTAGAAGTTGCAACCAAGGACAAAGAAGACAGACACAGGATTAGCCAAGCATTGTAGTGTCATAATACTCTTTGAACTTCACCCACATACACATTCACAAGCCAGAACACATTGTGGGACAACACTTATTTATGTAGCGCAAACAAATGGAAAACTCAACATGAAAGGGAAAAATAAGACGAGAGGAAAGAAGTAAACAATAAAATCTAGAAGATAAGAAAGCAAAATGGTGAAAGAAAACAAGATGTAAAACCACAATAAGAAAAGCATGAAGGCTACAAGTGCAAAACGAGTGTAATGAAAGGAAGACTAAGAAGCAACTAATTATACTCCTATCCTAACAGCTAAATGTTCAAGGTTACGTGAAATGAAATTTCCAGTGAAACCACCATAGTGGCTCCCTACCTTCATCCACAAAGATACAAACAATTAAAGCAAATAAAAAATAGTGTGCAACAAAAAATAAAAAACTTGAAAAATTTTCACACATAAAGGAAGGTCTTGCGTATGGGAAGAAATATGTGTCACAACCACCCAATATACGTGCTTATTTTTTCAATGGATGTCCTTTCTAAACCAAACTTGGAAGCTTCTCATAGATGTGTCCTCATTTGCAACGAGATTCTTAGCAAGCACGAGAAAGGATTGATGTTTGTTACTTGCAACATGGCTTGCTGAGTGAGGTTGTTCCAACCATTCAATGATTGGATCATGGAATTCATAGTGGATGTTTGGACGACCTCGATCTGTGAAAGGGTGAATTCTCAATTTGACAGGTGGGATCACGAGGGGAATCTTGCAAGGAAAAATAAATCTGATCATTCTCAATAGTCATGCCAAGACAGTGAAGGCCTGCCATAACCATCAGTGTAGGATGAAGTGCCTCCCCTACTTGATAGAAATATGAGGAGAAATATGCTAAACAATGAAGATCATAGAGAATAGAGCAACTTTCATCGGATGTGTTGTTGGGAAAATGATAAGCTGAATGAAATGAATAAAGAAAAATCCATTTGAAAAATCATATGAATGCTTTGAACAGTGGAACCAAGTTCGCTATGAGCTAGACATGATGGACCACCTTCCTGCAACTGATGAAAATTACACAGGCATCATGGTCATCACAAGAATTTAAAAAGGATGTTAGCATTTTGAATGCATGAAACCAATTGGGGCATAGTGAATGGGGAGGAACTTGATTCGTGTGATAGCTTGTGCACTCATCATCACCCAGGAAGATTTATGGTGTGATGAGCGGACATATTTGTAGTGAAATAATCGCAAGAAGGCTGAGGAGCTAATCATGAAGAGAGAAATTTGATAAGTATGACAGCGGGAAGAGAGAGTCTTTGAGATGATCAACTTGAAAATTCCATGATTTCATGAGATACGGACTTTCCCAACCCGAGTTTGACGTAAGAATGTGAATGAAGATGAACAACTGTAATAGATTCGTGGATTCGGTCATAAGTAAAATTTTAAAAATTTGAAAGATCGCACTCGGAATACCAAACATTTTTTACATGAGGATCCACACTAAATGAAAACATGAAGATAGATGGATTGTGTGTGAGAAACCAGATCTGATTTAGTTCTTGGGGCTTAACAAAGTTGTGATTTTCTGACATAACTGTCAACAGACATTGAAGTGTCTTGACTCCCTGGTACGTCATTGAACTTTCTAGAAATGTAGAAGCATATTTTGAAGCTTGAACCAAATCACACATGGCTTGAGGATGGTTGTTGTTGCCTATTTCAAAACTTCTCTTTGGATGGGAGCCATCTCTGTGACATGTTGCACTATATTTTTCAGCTTCAGCAAGCTGACTTGAAGAGTTGTCTTCATGCAAGAGAAGAGATGATGGGGAATGGGAAGTAAACTCTATGATTAGAATTTTTTCATCATGGATAACCTCACTGCCTTGTATCAATCGAGGAAATAGCTCATCAGATGAAGAAGTAAGAGAACATGGAGTATCTCCGACACATGTGGATGCGTTGTGAATGGTAGGACACATGGGAAAGTGAGGTGAAGAGGAAGTTTTGATATGAATGTCTTCATTGACTGGAGCACATTTCAGATCTCAATTAGAGTCTTCATGAGAAAATGGAAGATCACATGATATGCTTGGGTGTTTGTAACGACATATGGAAGTATGGGAGTGATGATTGCCCAATATTAGAGGTTGATCGAAATAACTAATTGTAGAGGATGTTCCAACGAGATTAGTAGATTGAGAATTGTTCAAGAATGGAAGCTCATTGTTTTTATGTGCACAATTTTGAATGAGAGAGGGAAGATTAATAGTGTCCTCACCTTTCCACTCCTCTACGTGCGTAATGTGACTTTCTTGTGCCTAATCGCAATTTGAGCCAACAACGCGAGAATTAAAAGAATGTGAACAACTGACTAGTGGAATAGATTGATCAAGCGAGTCATGGTACAAGGAGTCATGGATTGTAGATGATAGAGGATGGCAGAGATGTAGATCAGATATGAGACTTGAGATACGAACGATGATGTCCTCTTGTGGAATGGACGAATGTGATCTGAATTTAATCAGGAATGCAACAAATTATAGATATAATCATAAACATAGAGGTGCAGTAGAAAAGCATTTCATTTCATTAATAGAAAAGTATTGAACTATGGCTACAAATAGAAGGGAAATAAGATAGCTAGGGTGATGGTAGCTTATCTCTGAGGAGACATGTGGCACTACATGCCTATGAACTATGTTACAATGAGGCTCAAGGACCTATTTATTATTGGAAAACATGAGAAAACCATAAACAACCAAAACCCCAACCCTAGGAGTTGTAACACCAAGAATTTGTGGGCATCATCGGTGTTAGTTAGGCAGCCAACTTCCTGCGGTCATAACTTGGTCATATTATCTCCATTTGGCATGTATGATACATTGTTGGAAAGGTCTCACCTAGTACTATAGGTTTCACTATAGGGAAAATCCTATGGCTTTGGGCCTATTGTGGACCCCAAAAAAATGCAGTTTATGGGGTCAAAACATCTCCGGAAGTTTAGGACCAAAAAAAACTACTAAAAATGGTAAATGTTGAAATGAACAAGGAAATAGATGAAACTGACTGGGCAGTCTAGGTGGAATAGGTGGGTAGCCAACAATATCCACCTGGATCATTCCTCCACCCTTAGGAAGAAATTATCCCCATTATATTCAGGGCCTCCATAAGGTGAGGATTTTTTTTTATCCTAGTCCCTAGTGAACCACTTGGCCTAGTGAAGGAGTTGATATGCTTTGACAACTTGATATAAAGGTATCCTCTATTGGTTAGTGTTATTGATGTGTGTGTCCATGATTTGATAAGTTATGACTTGTTCCATGTCATCTGGGTTGAGCTCTATTGGTGTGAGTTCTTCTGTAATGTTAGGTGTGTCCAACAATTGTGGAAAGTATGGTTGAAGGTGATATACATTGAACACTAGGTATAGACCAAGGAACGTTGGGATGTTTAGCTGAAAGGCATTGCCATCGACAACCTTTGTGATGGTGTATGGTCCATATCAGAGCGGTCGAAGCTTGCAGTGGGGTCCAATAAGGCACTCCTTCTGCAAATGTAGCAAAAATTTGTCGCCCACCTAGAACTTGTGTGACACTCGATGTTGATCATGGCATTGCTTGTACTTAGCATTCGCTATGTCCAATATATCAAGGACCTATTGGTGGATGTGTTGAATGAGCTCAATGAAGTCGTTAGCCCTTTCAACTTTGGACTAGATGTGAGTCGAATCTACCTGCGTGGCTACAAATGGTATTGCCACATCAATGGGGCATAATGGCTGAAATCCCAGCCTTACCTAAAATGGGCTATGGCCTGTTGAGATGTGGAGAGCTTTGTTGTAGCTATGTTGGAAATAG
Organism: Pinus taeda; assembly: GCA_000404065.3. NCBI lineage: Eukaryota > Viridiplantae > Streptophyta > Pinopsida > Pinales > Pinaceae > Pinus > Pinus taeda. The sequence continues at coordinate 2,529 of APFE030609116.1, read as the reverse complement.
TGTGGACTTTCATCCCACGTGCATGGATGCTCTGAGTTGTACATGCACAGAATGTATACAATCATCCTATTGACAACCTTTGTTTGGCCATCAGTTTGGGGATGGAAAGTCGTGGACTTAGTAAGTTTTGTATCCAACATTGATGAGAGTGTTAACCAAAATGTAATCAAGAATATGCTGCCTCGTTTTAAGAAAATGGACTATGGGAACCCAAAGTGTACCCACACTCGCTCAAAGAATAGCTTAGTAGTGGCCTCTAATGTGATACTCTTCTTGCAGGCCACATTGATGGTGATCTTAGATAATCTATCGATGACCACGAAAACACAATCATTGCCATGCTTAGTAGAAGGAAGGACCAACATGCAATCCATGGAGATAGATTCCCAGGGTTGGTTAGTAGTAGGTAGAGGAGTGTACAGGCCTTGCTTCTTGATGGTTGGTTTGGAAATCATGTAGGCGATGCAAGATCTAATGTACTTCCCAACATCCACACAAAGTTTTGGGCAATAAAAGTACTTCTACAATACTGCCACTGTTTTCTCCATTCCGAAATGTCCAATGGCATGACTGTAGTGAACGTCCTAAATCATCTTAGGATGCTCACTTGAAGGAACATAGACATGTTTGAGATGGCATTATAGTGCATCCTAAAGGTAAAAATTTGGAACTTCCTTCCCTTCTAGGAGGCTCTGGTATGTGTTGCCAAATTCTGGATCACACTTGTAAAGATGCAGCCACCCCAATGTTTCATGCCCACAGGAGTCGAGCATAGTGATCAGTGCCATGACTGGTGGTCAGCTGAAGGAATCAACAACATTATTGGTGCTCCCCTTCTTATAGCTAATGTTCAAACAAAACTATTGCATATAAGTGGACCATTGTTTATGGCGATCATTTTGCAACTTCCTCTCTATCTGTATGAACTATAGAGGTCGGTCATCTGTGTGGATGACCATTTCCTTCCCCATAATGTGATGCTTCCATTGACGGCATGCCTGCACAATGGAATACATTTCTTTGCCGTAAGTGGGGTACTTTCGGACTCTGTCTGAGAGTGTCTCGCTCTGATAAGCCATTGGATTCCCATGTTGAGTAGGAACTGCACCAATAACATAGTCAGAGGCATCTATCTCAATCTCAAATGGTTGTTCCAGGACTGGAAATGTGACCACTAGTGCAGAACATAGGTGATTCTTCAACTCACAAAATATTTTTTGTTGGGTTTATGACCAAAAAAACTTTTTTTTTGCTCTGCCCTTGGTGACTTTACTTAAAGGCCAAGTGATATGAGAGAAAGCCAACATGAACCTATGGTAGAAATTGGCAAGATCCAAAAAGCTACAGAGCTCTATTAGAGTGGTTGAGGTTGGCCAATCTAGAATGACTTCTATCTTGGATTAGTTTACATGTACACTTTTCTTATCAATGATGCATCCCCTATATTGAACCTAGGTTAGGCCAAAGGTCCATTTATCCAAGTTAACACATAGCTTGTGTTGTCGTAGGGTTTGAAGGACTTGTCGAATATGGTGGAGATGTTCTTCCTAACTCTGGCTAAAGATCAAGATGTCATCTAAATACGCCACCATGAATGCATTAGTGAAGGGTCGCAAGATTCCTTACATCAGTCTCATGAAGCTTTCAGGGGTGTTCGTCAATTCGAATGACATGACTAACCATTCGAAAAGGCTCTCCTTGAATTTGAAGGTAGTCTTCCACACATCAGAGGGTTCAATAGGCAATTGGTGATAACATAACTTCAAGTTATTATTGCTGAAATATTCATCCCCTTTGAGCGGGCCTAGAAGGTTATCAATCCACGAGATTGGGTACCTATTCTAGACAGTTATCTTGTTCGTGTGCCTGATAGTCAATACAGAGCCTCTAGGTCCCATCCTCCTTCTGTACCAATACAACTGGGTTTCCACAAGGTGATGAGCTTGGCTTATTGTTCCCTTTTTGCAATAGTTCTTGAATCTTCCTCTTGGTATCATCGTTCTCCATAATAGAGTGTCAGTAGATTAGTCCATTGGGGAATGACACGCCCAGCGTCAGATCGATAGAGTGCTTGACCTGACAGTGTAGAGGTACCCATGTGGGTGAGGTGAAAATGTCCATGTAGTCATCCACCATGTTGGAGAGGTAAATCCCCTCTACGGATAGAGGCGATCCCTAATAGCCCAGAACGGGTCTAGCAACAATCAATCAATGCTACTATGCAAGCTCCTAGTTGCAATTAAAAAGTGGTCAATGAACACCTACTTGGATTCCAGCGCTATTGTTTGATGAAGAGATGCCGCTCTCGCTCCTTTGCTCTGGTTGGTCACGATCCTCCACTATCCTCGTGGATGGACACCTGCACATGCAAAGAGAAAACAAACACAAGCGTGAAATCTAATAAAAGAAACTATACATCAGTCAGAAAGGATGTAATTCACATTAACCATTACAAAGACAAATGAGAATGGAACCATAACAGTAGTCATCTATCATTTATTAATCAAAAACAGAGAAAGGTAAAACCAA
>APFE030609110.1:0-10587 GCA_000404065.3 Pinus taeda | reverse complement strand
CAAGCAAGCTATGAAGGATAATAAATTATCACCAAAGTATTATGGTCCATACAAGGTGTTGCAAAAGATTGGTACTATGGCATACAAATTGGAGCTTCCTGCAGCTTCTCGATTGCATCCAGTTTTCCATGTTTCCTATTTAAAGAAGGTTATAGGTGACAAGATCCCATTTCAAACAATATTGCCAGAACTTGACGAGGAAGGAAAAATTATATTGGAACCGGAAGCAGTCACAGAAACAAGAACTTGACAGCTACGGAATCGATCAATTTCAGAGTATCTTATCAAGTGGAAGAACTTATCCACTGAAGATTGCACTTGGGAGGATGAGAATTTTATACAGAAGTATCCAGAACTACTCAAGCATTGAGGACAACACTTTTTTGAAGGAGAGGGGCATGTTGGGTCCCTATAATACTAGTGATTACCCCATTACTATTGTAATTGTACCCCTTATTAATATTGTTATGCCCCTATTATCCCCATATTGTTATTACTGTGCCCCATAGAATCCCTCTATTGTTATTTTTGTGGCTTTATATTATTATTGTTAGATCGGCTGGGTTTTATTGTACTCCTTAACTCCTATATATAGAAGGAGGTTTTCTCATTTGTATCATCCAAGAATTGTTCATTTATGTAATGTAAAGGAGGTTGCCCCCTCGAAGAGGCTGAATTCTAAAGCGTTGATCTATCTTTTCTATCTTTCCTTGAGCCGGTTTCATAACATAATACTCACCAGAACAAGAGTTAGGAGAATTTCCAATGGGGGGTAATAACAACAACAATAATGGGATGGGTGCCACTATTACCACTTTTGAATTTCCAATAAGTGATATAAGGGGAGAAACCCCCATGAAAAATTATCCCTTTGTCCGCCCTTCTATCTTTCCAAGGATTAACTCTAGAAGATCGTGATACTTTTTTGTTTGATTTTGATGTTCTATGAAAGAGTTATGATTACACTTCAGATTTTCAAAAGCTAAAACTATTTCCTACCACTCATAAAGGAGAAGCTTTAAGATGGTTTATGGGACTAGGTTCTGCCACTATCCAGACATGGGGAGATATGAAGACTACATTTCTAGAAAAATACTAGGACTATTGTTGAACCAGAGATCTAAGAGAAGAGATATTTAGAATGACACAAAATGAAGATGAGAACTTGGAAAATTATGTAGAGAGGTTCCATTATAATCTACAAAAATCTAAACATAGCAATATGGATCCATATATTTTGAAAATAATATTCATATAAGGAATGTGAGATGACTGCCTTGACATGTTGAACATGTTAGGAAAATGAGGAATGTCTCAGGAGCCATATGATGAGATAATAAAAATTTACTTAAGGTGTTCATGAGGATCATCACAAGGAATAACTATAGCACAAGATGCCTTTGTTAAAATACAAAAATATGTGAATGGAGGTGTGACCAGAGATGACATTGGAAACCTGTTTGAAAATCTCAAAACTAATCTTCTCGGTACATTATCTACCCAATTGATGATAGCACAAGTGAAAAAGGCACACGATGAAGCTAGCAAACCCTTGGTTGTGTTCTACCCAAAATGTGAAGAGAAAAATTCCTTGGAGGAATGTAGATTCAACAACATCAACTTGTGTAATCTTTATGACCTAGAGCATTCTACAGGTTATTGTCCAGAGTTCCCAAGATCGAAGGCAACAGTCAAAGAATCTAGTGAGGAGGTTCAGTCTTCTTACTTTATTGGGTCTAGGAAACCTTGGCAACCACAACCACTAGGTATGTCTCAAGATTTTTCTTTCAATATGTAGAATAATGTATATAATGCTTAGCAATTTCCATGGTAGTTTCCTACTCCCCCTCAAGCTTAGTTTCCTTCACCATGGAACCAATGGCCTCCTTCTACACCTTTTCAGTATACCCCATCCCAGTCATATTCTTGGCCCCAAAATTGGAGGGGAAACACTTTAGGCACAATCCCTCCTATGTTACTGGTGAAACAACAATTGCAACTTCCACCTCTCTCATCATCTACTACTACTCCTCCCATATGTCCCTAATTACTTGTACAATCTAACCCTGACCAAAATAATAAGGTAGCTAAGAATATAGAATTCTCCACTTCTTTCCAAACTTACTACATTACCCCTATTGGATGCAATGAGATCCAACTTCGACCAGGAAAAGTATTAAACTCAAAAACCTCCCATATTATTATTGAAGAGGAATTTGAATCACCTAGGGATGATCTTGTAGATTTTGACGAAATTTCTACACCTGTAACAACTGATTCAAATGATGCTAACACATATGTGACAACCAATCCATCTTTTCTAGTAACCAAGGATCCTCCATGTCCGCAAATACTATCTGAAACTAGGATGATTCCACAACCCGAATTTGATTTTCTCAAGGAGTTAAAATATCTACACATAAGCCATTAAGGACTTCCCCATCCATGCGAAAATAGTAAGAGACCTATGTGTTAAGAAAATTGGAAGGAAGCCTAAAGATCCTATTAACATCCATGTGATGGGAAAATTTTTGAAACTTTTACTGGTAAGCCTCTTTTGGCCAAATATATTGACCCAGGGAATCCTACAGTCATTGTTTATATTGATGGGAATCCCATTCCGAATAAATTAATTGATTTAGGGGCAATAATCACTGTAATGACTAAAGAAATATTCATCACTTTAGGATTGCGTGGGCTGAGACAAACACCTACAATGTTAGAACTAGCAGATAGGTAGCATGTTAAACTTGAAGGAGTGGTAGAGGATAGTCATCACAGTGGAATCCTGGAGGTATCCATCAGACTTCCTTATTTTCAAACCATATCAAACATGGGGGGACATCCCCTGATATTAGTAAGGCCTTCGTTGACGACTGCAGATGCATTCATAGGTTGTAGGTTGGGCTTCATGACGATTTCACATGGACAAGCCACAAAGAACCTCAACCTTTATCCTAATGCAAAACCAAATAAGGATTTGGAAAATCCTTTACGGGATGAATTTGAACCTGAATCAAATCATTTTCAACCGCTCCTCACTCTTGGCAATGAACATTATTTTAAGAATGAAACTGAGGATGATATTATCAATGGCTTTATCAGTAATTCCCTTATTGTTACTTCTATTGATGATTTAGGGGTAGAAGATACCATAGAAGATTTGAGTCCAAAACATGAAAACTGCCCCTAATCTCAAAAGCAACCTAGTTGAAATAGAGCTAGGAAAATTTTTAAATATTAATCGTAATTTGACTCCCAAACATAATAGGATGTTGTTACAGTTGTTAGAGAGACACAAAAATGCATTCGCGTGGGATTACACAGGCATAAAGGGAATTCACCCTAAGCTATGTACCCAACAGGTCTCCTTGAAAGAAGGTTGCAATCCAGTTAGGCATCCACAATGATGCATGAACCCAGGACTTAAATAAGTAGTAAAAGGAGAATTGCAAAAGCTTCTAAATGTCAACTTCATTTATGCCATTTTCGAAAGCCAATGGGTATCTCCACTTGTTATTGTTCCTAAAAAGAATGGAAAGTGGAGGATCTGTGTAGAATACATAGAACTTAAAAAATCCACTCAAAAGGACCATTTCCCCTTTCCATTTATAGATCAGGTCCTTGAAACGTTATTTGGAAAAAAAACTTTTAATTTCTAGATGGGTTTAGTGGTTATAATCAGATACATATTGCCCTAGAGGATCATGATAAAACCACCTTTAGTTGCCCTTGGGGGACTTTTGCATACAAAGTTTTCCCTTTTGGACTGTGTAATGCACCAACAACCTTCCAGAGAAAAATATTGGGAATATTTACAGATTTTGTAGATGACTGTTTAGAAGTATTCATGGATGACTTTACACCTTATGGTGATGATTTTGAACCTGCATTAACCAATATTGAAAAAGTGCTAGAGTGATGTGAGAAAACTAATGTTTCTTAAAGCAATGAAAAATGTCATATGATGATGAATGAAGGAATTTTTTTTGGGCATTAGATTTCTTGCAGGAATAAAATTAGGCCCTTCTAGATAGAAGTAATTCTGAAAATTCCAACTCTCAAAACACATAAGGAGGTACATAGGTTTTTGGGACATGTAGGGTATTATAGAAGGATTATAGATTTTTTTCAAAGACTGCATGTCCATTATTTTATATGCTTACTAAAGATATGGAATTTGTTTGGACACCAAAATGTGAATGTGCCTTTACAAAGTTAAAGCAGTGTGTATCAGCAACCCCTGTTTTGAGTGGACTGAACTGGGACCTGCTATTTCACATAGAAACATATGCATTTGATATTTTTGTGGGAGTTGTGTTAGGTCAACTAGAAGACAAGAAGCCATATGCCATCTACTAGATTAGTAAGAATCTGACTCCAGCAAAGTTAAATTATATAGTTGCAGAAAAAGAGTTTCTTGTAGTAGTGCATGCCATTAATAAATTTAGACACTACATTATAGGTTATCAAGTATTTGCGCACACTGACCGCTCTGTCATTCATTTCTTGATGAATAAACCTGTTAATAATGGTAGGTTTACATGTTGGTTTTTACTATTACAAGAATTTGATACAACAATCTTAGATAAACTTGGAAAATATAATGTAGTGGCTAATTTTGTTTCTAGGCTAACCATGAATAGTGATTGCATGCTTGTTGATGATTCTTTTCCAAATGAATATCTTTTTTCTATCTCAACTCACTCACTGTGGTATGCAAACATAGCTAAATACCCTGCTACAGGGAGATTTCCACAACATTTTCCATCAAAAGAAAAGAAGAAGATTGTTGAGCAGAGTGCAAGATGCTCTTGGGTAGAGGGATACATCTACTACACAGGGCCGTATCATCAGATCAGACGTTGTGTGAGAGAGGGTGAGATTTTTGACATCCTCAAAGCCTACCATGAAGAACCTTATGGAGGACACTTTGCTGATAAAAGGATAGGGCATAAAGTGATTTCAACATGATATTATTGGCCTACCATATTCCATGATGCAAAGAAATTTGTTAAGGGATGTGGTAGTTGTCAGAATGGGCCAACCACTCTAGTCAGATGAAATGTCATTATAGCCTCAAATAATCTTGGAACCATTTGAGATTTCAGCCTTAGAATTTGTAGGACCCATTAATCCTTCATATGAGCTGACATCCTACATTCTAGTCTATAAAGACTGTCACAAAATGGGTTGAAGTAAGGGCACAAACTAGTGCAACTGAATAGGATGTTTCAGATTTCCTATTTGAAGAAATTTTTGTTTGCTTTAGGGTACCTAGATAAATAGTGACATATGGAGGACCAAATTTCACATCTCATTTGATCCAGAGGTTAGTTGAGAAATTCAAGATCTTTCACAAAATTACTTCACCATATCATCCTCACAAAAATGGTCAAGTGGAAAGCACTAATAAGGATATAGAAAGAATTCTGACTACGATTGTAGCTAGCCACCGAAGGAAATAGGTTGATAAACTTCTAGAAGCACTATGGGCATATAGAACCACATGGAGGAATACTACTGTATTTTCACCATATGAGTTGGTGTATGGTAAAATCCCATTATTTCCCAGAGTTTGAAATAAAAACACTAAGAACAACATTACAAGTGAACCTGGACTTGACTACATCTCAGAAACATCAGTGGAACCAGTCAAATGAACTAGATGAGAAGAGATTGGCTGCCATCTAGCAAACATACACCATCCAACAATAGAGGGCTAAGTGGCATGACAAGTTTATTAAAAATAAGTTGTTTTAGAAAGGCAATTAGGCTCTACTATATGATTCACGATTCAAAGAATTCAAGGGGAAGCTCTGCACCAGGTGGCTAGGTCCTTATGGGGTAGATACAGTCTTTGACAATGTGACCATGACATTAGTTACCATAGATAGTGTCAAAGTTCCATTGCTTCCTAATGGGCATCATCTTTGGTTATATCATAAACTAACCTCAAAGAATTCATTTGTTAACATTGTCTCAGGTTCTGATCTCCAAGTGATGAGAGCAGGGGAAAATTATCATGTGAAGTCAAATTCTTAAATTCCAATAAGTCTAGCAGCTGAAAACCAATTTTTGTTTGCATATGATACACCAAAGGAAAAAGGGAAAAAATAATAAAAATGGAAAAAATTAAAAGAAAAAAGAAAAAAAGAGTAAATAAATAAATCTACTTGTGAAAACCTCTTGTGGGGTGTAGGTAGATAATTGTACCAGTGAAAAACCACTTTGTTGTGGTTGATACACATTTTCCTTTTAATAATTTTTGTAACATCATGATGTTTATGATATAACAACATGCTTGTTGCAAGGCCATTTTCATTTTATTATATTATTTTGATAATTTTTTGTAGGAAAAAAATTGTAATTCTCTCAAAGGAATACATTGTTGTAATAAAGTACTATTGCAATCATTAATCAACCATCATGGAGAAATTCTTTTGTTTTTACACTTGTAACAATCGATCTGATGAAGATAACTATAGAAACTAGTTGAAGTTCTCCTATTCAATAATCATCATCACTAGCACTCCGCTATTGACATGAATCAAATCACCCTCTGGTAAGTCATTCAGAAAATGAATATCGTTTATTTCTTTATTTATAAATAATGGAAGTTAATATGTCATTTCATTTTGACAACCGAGGACGACCTTTGAATTTAAGTTGGGGGGGGGGGTGACAAATAATTTTGGGATTCATGACATATATCGGTTTAAAGTGACAATACCCATTAATCATTACCACCTTGCATGATTAACTACTTGATTAATTCTAATTGTGTCCAAGTCAAATTTTCACACCTTTTGATTAATGATGAAAGGATAACCCGTGTTGCATAATTTTCCGACTTGATATCCTTTCCTATCACCCTAATATCCTCCTCGACGTAGCTCTGCACCCTCACTGTACATACTTTTTAGGAATTGTGAAGGTAAGCAAGTGAAAATTCATAATTAATTATGAAGGGTCCATAACAGTGAAGGATGAGGGGAGCAATAGTAAGGTATGAAACAATTTCTACCGAGGCTTTGGAGAAATTCCTTGAAGCATATCAAATCTTCAAAGGAGAATGGTGGATCGAATTCTTCGAGTGACTCATGGGGTCAGATGAAATTTTTTCTCTAGAATTTGCTTAGAATTTGAACATGAATCAAACAAAGGTTAGAGGCCTAAGGCTGGAGATTACATAGGAAGTAATTTCCAGAGTAACAACACTTCTACCCGAAGAGAAGAGGTAGTTTAGTTAGAAAATTAATGACCTAGCTCTTAAAGCTGAATTCTTGTAAGGATAGGAACAATTGGTCAAGATGGGAAGAGGAATTCACCACCATTCCATTCCTACGTCGTGGGATGATTTTTACCTATTCATTATTGAGTACATTACATGTGAGAGGCACTCGATGATAGTCTTCAATTATCATTTTCCATTGTTGAGCCATCTTCGACATAGGAAATTGGTCAATCTTCCCTATTTTCTATTGGAAAATTTGAAACATATGGCTATAGTGTTAAAGGTAGCCTCGCATCTAGAGAGCTTTATTACCAATGATGGTCTCATAAAGCTGATCATGATGGAACCTCTGGAGTGGTAAGGAAGAAGTTGGGAAAAGTTTATCAGTGAAACTCCTATAGATGCTTCGGGGGAAGCTGATACAACTAAGGAGCAGGAAAAGTCTTCAAGAGTTAGAGTCAAGAAAATTCACTTGAGAAACCTATGGGTGGCAAGATACCAAAGAAAATGGTTGACGTTGTTTCTCAACCATAACCCTTACCAGTGTTATAGACATTTTTGGGCACTTCAACCCCAATCATAAATGTCCATAAACTGAGGGCTCCTAAGTCCCTAAAAGTGTTGCTTCACTTCCTAAAGGAACAAGGTCAGCTGATTACATCATCTCCCAGAAGTTCTCCACTAAAAACTGCTCATAAATGGTCAAAACTGGACCATACTGAAAACCTAGTGCAGAGGGTGCGATGCATATCACCTTCCCAGTGTACAAGGTGCGATGCATACTGAATTGCTCCTCTGTAGGGTGCGATTGTCAGGAATGGACAAATGGCAGGGAAAAAATGCGAGGTGGAAGATCATGGAATCTTCCAGAAGCTTCCCCTCTGACACTTGCCCCTCTGTTTTTGACCAGGGATGAGTAAGAAATCACCATTCTCCAAGTGGAAGTAGGAACTATCAGAGAGAGGACACTAATCAAGACCCCAGAAGATGATTCACCTCCCTTCAATCATCTATAGATGGATCCCTCATCATAGAGATCCGGAGGCTGGAATTTTGTATCTTATAGAGAAGTGTTGTTGGTTTTCTGGTGTATATTCATAGTTTTGGGTGATCTAATCTTTACTTGAGGTGAAGAAGGGCTTTCTTGTTGGAGGATGATGCTGGGTCAGAACATATGGTTGTAATCCTCTTGCTACTTTTCATCTTAATAAAGCTATTCAAGTTTTCCTCCATATTCTTGTATGTTTACTTATATATGCATTTGTATGGTTAACACACATCTGGTCCTACGTTATTTATGAATATAGATCTTTGTTCTTCGATAGTAGTATGTTGTTGTGATTCCACAGGTTCTCTTTGAAGCTGGGTAGATGAAGAAGAAGCGACAAAGCTCTATCGTGAAGGAGAGGAAATCAAGCGCAAGGCTAAGGTTGGTCTCCTTGGTTCCCCTCTTGTCTATTTTCATAAAGGAAAACGAAAGTAGACTTTACTTGTTTGTTTCTAAGATAGCTACCAGTCTTAGTGGGAATAACAACATCTGAGTGGACACTATTCCCAGTAACAAAATGGCGACTCCACTGGGGAGTGACTACATTGTTTGTTAGCTTATCTTTGTTTCTTTTATAAACTTACAGACAGAGTCTGAAGCCAAGCCAGCTGGCCTTCGAACTGCATTTGTCATACAAATGAAAAGTAGATCAATGCTACTTCAGTCTATCTCTGGGTTTGGTTTAAGAATTAAATAATCGATCTGCAAACAGTCTAATTGCCCTAAGTGGTGGCTCTAGTAACCTCCTTAGATCTACCCCTATGTTTTACATATATTGAACATCACTTACTCGGCCTAAATCCATGAACTAAATTGCAAATTGTGAGTAAAAACTTGTTTAAAGTCTCGCACTAGTACCATCGCACCCTGCCTTCAAGGTAGTCTATATGCATCGCACTTCCCGAGTGCAGTAGGTGTGCTGCGTACTGAATTCACAGTGTGACAGGTGCGATGGTCAGGGAATGTTAACTTTACCTTCAGATTTTGGTTTTTCCTCACCGTTTTCAGTCCTATTTAGGAGTTTTGCTTTCTGTGTTCAGTGTATCTCTGTGAAAACCCCCTTCTCTTACATTATTCCGCCTCCATAGTGCAAAGAACTGTAAGTGATTTTATGTATTGTGCTCCATTTTCAATTCTCTTTTGCAAAAAAGTAGCATAGTTGAACTGTCATTTCTTGATTTGAAAGTGTCGTAGCTGTCGTTTTCATTTTTAGGAAGCAATCCCATTGTTCTTGATAGTCAACTATTTAGTTACTATTGCATATTATATGAATTAATAGTTTTTAAAGTGTTGAAAACCAATTTTCATTTCGAAATCGCAAAGTGTCTCTCTTACTTTCACTTCATTTTAAAAGAAATTTGTTGAGTATAGTCGCTTTGAAAGTAATTCAAATTTGCACATAGCTTTCTTATGATCATTCACACATTGAGAAGGATGAAAAAATACATGCATGTGCATTTTCATTTTCATTGCTTGGTTTGATTTAGGACAGTGCATTTAGCGTGTGCTCTGTGCTCTTTGCTGAAAGATTCTTAGCTTTCTTTCCTTAGTAGCTAGGATTTTCATTGTCAAAAGAAGATTAAACGTTTGTTTATCATCTTAGACTGCATTTTAGGAATTGTATACACATCACGTGGTGACCCTGAAAGACAAATTTTTAAGCAAGATCAACTTAAAATAAATTTAATGAATCTAACAATGCTTTGGAACCTAACGCACAACATATAGAGGTTTAGGCTAGAGACCTATTCTGGCATTGTAAAACCTGGTAACTGTTGTTCTCATTGTTGGTTGAGTGATTCCTCCACTCTGAGACAGCAAGTGCCAATACGGACTTGTGCTCCCACGTACTGTCGAGTATATTTTTGGAGACCACAATAGGCTGCATCCTTTATCCTTAGGAAGCCGTGTCTGCCGCCCTATCGATTGCAATGCACTGAACACAACATTCAAGAAGATTGACTACCGTATCGTAAAAAGTATTCTGCAGTTTTCCAATTGGTTTGGTAATCCCCTCTGCCTAGATCTCCAGAGAAGTCCATTTTGCTCCTTTTCAGACTCCTTAAAAGAAAAGGTCCTCTGAGCACTTGTCACTTCGAGCTCAATAAAAATTGAAGGCGACTAGAGTCATCTTTTGTTTTTTCTTGACTCTTTAAATTTGAAAAACCAATTTGTGTCAAAGCGTCTAGAATTTATTTTAATCGGAATAACATCACAAATTCCCTCGTTGGTCTTTAGGTTGAGAAAATGGAGTCTACCAACCAAGGATTTCCCCTTGGAGGAAATCCTAGTCCCTTCTCCT
>APFE030609093.1:69952-107019 GCA_000404065.3 Pinus taeda | reverse complement strand
TCCAGATATCAAGATTCCTGACAACACCATATGCAAATCATGTCAGTTTGGAAAACAAACCAGAACTAACTTTCCAGAGAAGGAAGGATCAGCGAGCATGCCTCTTGAGCTAGTACATACAGATACATGCGGTCCGTTCAGGAAAAGAACACCTCGAGGAGAAGAATACTTGATATTATTCATTGACGATTTCTCCAGGTTTGTCTGGTTAGGACTTATGAAGCACAAAGATGAAGCATTCGAAAAATTCAAATCCTTCAAAGCCTTGGTTGAAAATGAATCAGGTAACAAAATTAAGTGCCTCAGGTCCGACAGAGGTGGAGAATTTACCTCAAATGATTTTTTTGATTTCTGTGAAGAACATGGGATAAGAAGGGAATTCTCTACAGCTAGAACCCCTCAGGAAAATGGAGTGGTGGAAAGGATGAACAGAACAGTCCAACAAATGGCTCGTTCTATGCTTGATGAGTCTGGAACTCCTGCAACTTTCTGGGGTGAAGCTGCATATGCTGCGGTTGTTATTCTCAACAAAACAAATGTCTAGTGAACAGCACTCAAACTCCTCATGAGCTCTGGTATGGTGAGACTCCTTCGGTAAAGCATTTCAAAAATTTGGGAGCAAGTGCTATATTAAGAATATTGATGAGCAACTTGGTAAACTTGAACTTAGAGCAGATGAAGGCATTCTTCTTGGTTATTCTCCACACAGCAAAGCATATAAGTGCTACAATAAAAGACTTGGAATAATTGTTGACAGCATTGATGTTGTGGTTGATGAAAAGGGATACATTCCTAGGCCAGTAAATCATGAAAATATCGAAGAAGATGAAGACTATCCTCAAAGACAGGATGATGAAGAAGAAGAACCTCAAGAAGCACCAGAGGAACAGACAAGGATTGAAGAGAAGACTCCATCTAGGTATGTTCAGAAGAATCATCCAGAATCTCAGATTTTGGGGCAGAAAGAAGCAGGTGTACAAACAAGAAGAACATTTGTAGAAGCTTCAAGCTATTTGGCACTACTCTCTTCCACTGAACCACAAAATGTGAAAGAGGCATGCAAGGATGAATGTTGGGTGAAAGCAATGGATGAAGAACTTGAGCAGATCGAAAAGAACAACACTTGGGAGCTGGTTCCTAGACCAAAGGATAAGAATGTTATAGGGAAAAAATGGGTCTTCAAAAATAAATTGAATGAAAATGGAGAAGTAGTTAGAAACAAGGCCAGACTTGTTTGTAAAGGATATGCGCAACAAGAAGGAATAGATTTTGAAGAAACCTTTGCTCTGTTGCAAGACTTGAGGCCATCTGAATGTTCCTTGCTCTCTCAAGCTTTCAAACGTTCAAAGTATTTCAAATGGATGTGAAATCAGCCTTTCTGAATGGAGACTTAGAAGAAGAAGTATACATTGAGCAGCCAGATGGTTTCATTCTTGGAAATGATCCAAATCTTGTATGCAGACTGAAAAAGGCTCTCTATGGTCTTAAACAAGCTCCAAGGGCTTGGTACTATCGTTTGGACAAATATCTTCATCAACAAGGTTTTTCAAAAGGATCAACGGATAGCAATCTTTATATAAAAATTGAAAATGAGAAATTGCTAATACTTGTTGTGTATGTAGATGACATTATCTTTGGCAGCAATGAAGAAGCTATGAGTCAAAGCTTTGCCTTGGTGATGCGGAAATAATTCGAAATGTCTTTGCTTGGAGAACTGACATACTTTCTTGGTTTGCAAATCCAACAAAATGAAGGAGGGGTCTTCTTGTCTCAAACCAGGTATCTCAAGCAGATTTTGAAGAAATATGGCATGGAAGATGCAAAACCATTATGTACACCCATGGTAGCAGGATGTAACCTCAGTGCAAATGATGAATCAGCAACAGTGCATCAACCAACCTACAGATCGATGATTGGAAGTATATTGTATTTGACAGGTACCCGACCAGACATCATGCATGCAGTGGGAATAGTTGGAAGATTTTAGGCAAATCCAAAGGAAACGCATCTTCAGGCAGTGAAGAGAATTTTCAAATATCTTCAAGGGACTCAAAATTATGGCTTATGGTATCCTAGAGATACAGATCTCACACTTCATGCTTATACAAATGTAGATTGGGCTGGAAGCGTGGATGATAGGAAGAGCACAAGTGGTGGTGCATTCTTTATGGGTTCCAGATTAGTATCTTGGTTCAGCAAGAAACAGAGTTCGATTGCCTTGTCTACAGCTGAAGCAGAATATGTTGCTGCTGCATCTTGCTCCACTCAACTCCTTTGGACGATGCAGACCTTGCAAGATTTACAAATCACTTGTACACCACCTATCTCCATCTTATGTGATAATACAAGTGCAATCAGAATTTCAAAGAACCCAGTCATGCATTCAAAGACCAAGCACATACCGATCGAGTATCATTTTCTCTGGGAAAAAGTGCTTGAACAAAAGGTCAAGTTGGAGTATGTTCCTTCTAAGGAACAAGTTGCTGATATACTCACCAAACCACTGCCCAAGGAGACCTTTGAATACCTCAGGCAAAAGCTGGTGGTTGTTGATGCATCATCTTGTTGTTGAATCTCTTCTGAGTGTTGGTTGTACGCAAGGTTCATCTGGGTATATGCGTACATGTGTTGGTTTGCGAACTGATCGAAGATCGAATGGCACAAGTTCAGGGGGAGCATATAATGCATTGTTGGAATTATGGAGGAAGTACAGAAGGAGATCATGGATGTTGGTCAGAATATTGCTGCAATATGTCTCTTGGTCATTTATGGTCTTTCTAGATCTGGTTTATAGTCAGGGGGATCATGTTCTTAGGGGGAGCATAACCCTTTTCCCTTGATGTCAAAGGGGGAGAATGACGTTGAGGATCTCGAGGTTTCCATCAAGTCCAAAGGGGGAGATTGTTGGCATTATGATTATGGTATGGCTCTATGATACAAGTGTTGTACTTGATGGCAACTCACTCAAGTGCCAATGGTCTATTCAGGCTCTCAAAATGATGGAAAGTAAGAGGCTCGCAGGTGAATGGTTCAAAAGGTACGGACTTGCAGGTTCGTTGTCCAGGAGGTGCGGTCATACCCACAGGTTTCCCGTTCAGAAGGTGCGGAACCCAAGTTCACTCACTTCAAGGCAGAAAAGCGCGCTCACATGGGGTTTCTTATGTTTGGCCCGTGGTATTTAGCCTGCCGTTCTTGATCCTATGGTTTTGGCCCGTGGTATAGGATCTAATTTAGCCCCGGTTTGGATCCCTTGTATTGGTTATTGATGGTTTTGTCCCATGGTGTGAATAAGGGCTTGACTATAAATAGGGAAGGAGATCACTTGGCTAAGGTACCTTTCAATTGAATATCTTAAGATCTGAAATATTGGGTTGTCAATGTTAAATGCTTGATCTAAATCAAAGTAAATTTGAAGGTGAATCTATGAAGTCGTGATCTCTCGGGTGCCTGATCACATTTGTGCATCTAACTGTCAGTGGCACATTGGAGGGCTATTAGTCGGTTCCAATCAAAGGTCCACAGGTAATTCACAGTGCAGATACGGAGGCTCGCAGTTTGGTGAAAGGTTTAGTGCGGTGGTACGCGGTCTGACGAAAGGAACAATGCGGGGGCTCGCAACACGTTCGAAGGCGCAGTACGGTGATACAGTAGAAGTACATGGCATAACAGAGGGTACAGTGCGAAGGCACGCGATTAAGCAGAAGAAGCGGTGCCGAGCAAGGTCAGAAGTATGCGGCGTAACAGAGGGTACAGCGCGGAGGCACGCGATTAAGTAGAAGAAGTAGTGCGGAGCAAGGTCAAAGGTACGCGGCGCGATACAAGGAGAAGATGCAGAGGTACCTAGAAGTACGCAGCGCAATAGAAGCAGAAGGTGCATTGGCGTAGTAGAAGTACACAGCACGACAGGAGGCGAAGTGCGAAGATACGTGGGGTAGCAGAACGTGCTTTGCGTGGATACGCAGGATAACATAAGGTTGGGTGCGGAGTCACGCAGTCCAGATAAGGGAAAACTGCGGATCTGTCTTAAAAATAGTTGTTGATTATCTGTTATTTATTGTTGCAGAGTTTTGGGTTTATATTTCTAGTACTATCTTTCTATTTACAGCTTTCTGAGAAGTTGGGTGACTCTTGATTGATTGTATAAGGAGTTTGGATGATTGGCATGTACTTGATGATTATTTGATCTTCTTGGATCGAGTTTGAGAATTTATGAAAAGTGGTCCTTGAAAGAAAAGAAGTAAGGGGTTTGTAGCTCCCTTCCAGGAGAGACTGGAAAATGAGAGAGAGTTGTAGCTCTCTGCAGGTTGCAGCCTGCGTACTGGTAAAGGACTGCACCAGTACAAGATCATTGTAAAAGGAGTTTCTAATTGAAAGAAGATAGAGACATATTGCGGCAGGTGGTTTTCACCCACATTGGGTTTCCACCTTATATCTGGTGTTCTTTGGTGTGACTATCTATTTTTCTTGTTCATGCTCATTATTTTATGGTAGTAACATACAAAGTAATGATCAATATCTGAATAATTATTCAAAGTATAAATAAGGAAGATATATTGAAAAGAATTCAATAATATTGATTCACCCCCGCTCTCAGTATTATTTCCAACAATTAATGGGTCCAGTATGATAATTGGATGAAACGTGGCCTTCAAATTATGGTGTTGTGCTTCAGGAGTATCCAGTCTGAAAATTTATGAAACGTGGTAGCTGGAGGAAGAAAGAGAGGGTTGTAGCCTTCTATAGATTGGCACCTACGTACTAGTACATCAGCTAGTACAAGATCTAAAGGGGTGGTAGCTCCCTTCTAGTAGCAGCTGGAAAACGAGTAAAGGTTGGAGCATTCAGTAGGCTGGCACTTACGTACTAGTAAATGGATCAGCTAGTACAGGAGCTAAGGGGGTTGTAGCTCCCTTCTAGGAGAAGCTGGAGAACAAGAGAAGGTTGTAGCCTTCTACAAGTAGAAGCCTATGTACTGGTATAAGACTGCACCGGTACAGAGCCATTGTAAAAAGAAGTTTCTTATTAGAAAGAAGATTGAGATGACTTGCAGCAGGTGGTTTTCACCCACATTGGGTTTCCACCATACATCATGGTGTTCATGTGTGCTTCTTGTGTGTGATGATCTATTCTATTTTACTGCTCCTGTTTACTATTCATATGGTTAATATTGTTCTGATGCACTCATTAAGGATCAACTAACTGAATCATAAATTTACTGGATATACGCTTGTTTCATTACACACAATTGTGTATACACGCAGTTTGCCTTAACTGAAGTAGCGTATATGAATCTTAATATGGAAATGAAAAAGTTATATTGATTTGATAATATTGATTCACCCCCCCTCTCAGTATTATTTCCAACAATTGGTATCAGATCATGTCCTTTAGTAGAAGCTTGATCACTTGAAGGAGATCCGTAGAACAATGGGAAAGAAGCTTAAGAAGAAAGCGCCTAAGAAGAAGAATACATCTCAGAAGAGCTATGAAAGTGGGAGAATCGATTGGGGAATATGTGGAAGAAGCACTTCATATTTAGAATCACTTCAGAATGAAGATGGACAAGCAAAAGAACTATCAGGTATGAATTTGTTATCCTCTGGTGGTACATTTATCCATCCATTTGAAGATGATGAAAGTGATAGCGAAACAACTGAATTTTCTCTTGTGGTGAGCAAGAAAGATATCAAATAGAGGTAGAATTTAAAAGGCTTATAGACAAAATTAGAGATCAACAAGATCTATTGAACAAAAGGGAATATGTCTTCAAAGAAGAAGCTACCAAACTAAAAGCTCAACTAGAGGAAGGAAACAAGGTAAGGAAGTTATTCAAGGACAAAGAAGATCAATGTCAAAAGTTGCAGGATGAAGTGACATCATTAAGTAATGAAGTCAATGAAAGGAGCACAACAATCAAAAAACTCAGAGATAGATCCAGTTACTATGAAAGTCTTGAAGCTATGATCCTCTCGTTAAAAGAAGATCTTTGAGAATCAAATTAGCGGAATAAAGAACTACTTAAAGCCCTTGAAAAGAAAGAAAATGAAATTCTTGAACTAAGACATCAGTTGGAAGAAGGAAGAAAAGTTGAAGAAAACATGAAGAAGCAGTATCATGAAAAGGAGGAGGAACATCAGGTTGAGGTAAATATTCTAAAAGATAACTTATAAGAAAAGGATAAGCTCTTATGGTTTCAATATAGCACTAAGATCTTGGATGATATTCTTAGTAGTCCAAGGTCTCCTGCTATCAAAATTGGTCTTGGTTTTCATGAATCTGTTGAAGGTGAATCTAGTTCACAAAATAAGACAAGGAACTCTAATGAGAAATCCAAAATAATCAACAAGGAGATGAGAGGAAAACCCCATCAACAGCCAAGGAAAGAAATTCTTCAAAGAAAATCTTTTACTCCTCTGACGTATAATGTTGAATGTTATGTATGTCATAATCTCAGAGATGTTGCAGCCAGATGCAGAAGAAGAATGATTGAAGACCATCACACAGAAAGATCATCACGTTCCAGGTACTTTAAGGGATATTTATTTGCTTGTAATATGTTTGGTCACAAAGTTGTTGATTGCTACAGAAGGAATATGAAACATGTAAGATGTTATGCATGTAACAAGCTTGGACATACAACAAAGAAATGGAGGAACAAAGTACAAGGGTTTCCCCATATTGGGGTTTGTCCTTCACTGGCGCCACATCTTGTGTCCTCTTATCTTGGCTTGTCTTCTGCGATTTATATTTATGTTCTATCTGCAATTTACTTTAATGCTGATGTGATTTCTAACTGTGAAAAATTTAAATAAATTTCTCTAGCATAGAACATACCTAAAATTAACATGGTACCAGAGCTAAGGTGAAGGCAATGCCCAAGCAAGAGTGAAAAAGCAATCACCAAAGATAGTTGGGACAGGAGAAAAGGATCAATGGGTTCCTCATCCCTCTTCTAATTCACTAATAGTGAAATCGAAGCAGAGAATATTATTAGAATGGTGGTACGGAAATTTCTATTGGCCTACCTAAAGATCACTTCATTGGGAAGTTTAGATCTAGGGATGGAAGGAAAGACACATGCCTTGGTTAAAATAAGTTCGACCATTATGCGAAGAAGTGCCTGAATGGTAGAGACACTTCTCTTCATGAAGATAAACAAATCATTCTAGGGTCAAGGGAATGACGGGTAATACAATTCATCAAGGAGAAATGGTCGACTCTTCAAAGAAAGCAAGGAATCTCAGGCTCTTCATCAGATAGATAATCATGGGATTATACTAGGAGCCGATACCACCTATTTTGGAAAGGGTGTAGGGAATGTTACCACTAAATTGAATGAGGGTAACTCGATTCATTTACAAAAACACTTTTATGTACCTGATCGCAAGAAGAACCTGGTGTCCGTTTCAACAATGGAAGTCAAAGGTTTAGGGTGGCACTCAACGATGGAAAGGTATGTCTTTGAAAACATATTTTTCTCAAAAGGTTTTTAGTTCAAGGTTGTATCAAGTTGCAGGAAGTCCACTTGGGACCATGTCCATTGACACAGCACCAGAGATCTGTGAGTCAGATGGTTACAGGGATGCCTAAATTCAAAAAGAGCATGAAGGTACATGTCTAAGATGTACTGAAGGAAAATCTTAAAAGGGGACCATTCTCCTCATGCCACAGGTCCACAATTTTGGAACAACCCAAGGAGTTTGAGATTCATGATCGGGAATGCAGGTGGTAGAAAGCCCTCTATGGCTTAAATCAAAACACCTTGGGCACAGTATGAGAGGATCAACAATTGTATGATGAAGTTGAGATTCACTAGGAACGAAATCGATCCAAACCATCTGAAGGTTGTGGATGACAGACCTTTCATACTGGCACCTATGTCTGACAGGTGCAAACCCTCTCATTTGTAGAAGATAGAGGGAGTTGGATTCCAAATGTGGAATGATAAATTGCAAGCATGTGACTACCTCGAGGATCTTAACTTTCAGAAGTTATATGGTAGTGATGTGGGACTAGATTTGGGAAATGCCTCTAAGTTTCATAAACTCATTCACGTTGATGTTCTCGGTGAACCTCCATCTGGACATATGTTTTGCAGTTAGTATGGTGAGCTCATATTTGGTTGAGCCTCACTGGATTGGTGCCTAGAATCTTTTGAGATATCTTCAAGGCACAATCTCTCACGGATTGAGATACACTGCCTAAAATAATTCAAATGTTGAGTGAGCAGGCAGTGTGGAGGATCATTAGAACACTTCTTAGTGCTGGTTCTCCTTGGGATCTGCTTCGATATCCTAGATAAGTAGGAAATAGAAGTTGGTGGCTTTGAGCACCGCCGAGGTAGAGTATATTGCTGCTAGCATGGCTACCTGAGAGGTTGTTTTGTTACGAAAGCTCTTCAGTGAGATGTTTGGATACAACTATGTAGCAGGATGATTAGTTCTCCTACCAGGTTTGGATGATGTGTTCTCCATGATGACTATGTTGCAGGATGATTAGCTCTCCTGTGAGGTCTGGATGATGTGTTCTCCATGACGACTAGATAGTAGGATGATTAGTTCTCCTGTGAGGTCTAGATGATGTGTTCTCCATGACGATTATGTAGCAGGATGATTAGCTCTCCTGTGAGGCCTGGATGATGTGTTCTCGATGGCGATTGTGTAGCAGTTTGATTAGTTCTCCTGTGATGACAAGATTAATTAGTTCTCCTGTAGAGGCATCCTACCCATGTAGTCTAGGACTCATGGGAAGTACCTCTCATCTGATCAATGAGCAGGGAAATGAGGATAGGGACCATAGTAGTACTGATGGACGCATCATTGTATCTACCATGCTCCCTATGCTAAGATGACCTTCATTGATTTGGGATCAATGATACTGGTCTAGGACCAGTTGTAGGAGTTGTACCTACTATGACGCTGACTTCAGGTCGGTTGAGACTGGTCTGGAACCAGTCCTACATACTCTGAGACTGACTTCGGGTCAGTGTAGGACTGGTCTGGGACTAGTGAGAGTGGTACATACTATGATGTTGACTTCAGGTCGGTTGAGACTAGTCTAGGACCGGTGGTACACACTTTGAGACTGATGATACTAGTCTGGGACCGGTGGTAGGAGTGGTACCCACTATGACGCTAACTTTGGGTCAGTTGACACTAGTCTGGGACCAGTGTTACACACTTTGAGACTGACATATGGATCAGTGGATGGAGTTCTCCCTAGTTGAGAGGGAGTGTTAAAATTCGAAACTAGGGCCAAACTCCATGTGGGTAATCTTATTTATGGCAACTGATATTTTTATTGGATCACTCTCATCAAGAGGTGTAGGATTGATCTAACGATCATCCGATTCCGATAAGTATTTATGAAGTTATCAATATTTATGTTATGGACAATTTGTTAAGTCAACCAGCATCTTACGTAGGCTCAGAAGCCCAATAGATGTGTCTATTCATCATCTACGTTTTAGTATAAATATATAGGACTTGAAATCATCTGATATACTCATCCTCTTCATGTGTGATCTCCTCTCCACATCTTGGGTTTCTCGAGAAGGAAAAAAACATAGAGGATACACTGGCCTATGTGCAAATAATGCCCTAGATCTTAAATGCAGAAGCAACATGCAGTAAAAAGAAGGGTCTATCCATAGCCGCGGTTAAGGGATATCTTACCATACTCTAAATGCTAATACTAGTATGTTGTCCACACAGGTCACAAAGGGTATCCACAATAATATGAAGGGTAACCGTAGATATGAAGGTAGCCACAGTAATATGAAGGTAGCTAGTGTAATATGAACGCAGTGATGAACTATAGCCCTATGCAGCCCTAAACTATAGCCAACCCTAAATGTTGTAGTAGAGAAGACTCTATATGCTGTCCAGAATGCATATAATATACGCAACAATGAAGCAAACAAACAACTACATGAAGACCCTAATCCATTGTTAATAGAGACATATAAATGCAGTTATGAAACCATATATATAGTCATGAGAATAACGTTGTCATATGCATGGAGAGAACCATATACGCTATCAAGATATATGCAGCTAGAATGCATCTTATGTTCTAGGTCAAAGCATTGAAATGAAATTGTCATTATACTAATTGAAGCCTATTAACACCATGAGGTAGATGGACAACATGTAAACCCTTTAGTATTGTAGGTGATAGCGTGGCACATAAGGCAACCTTAAGGCTTGAAGGGTTGTTAGCAAGGCTGAAAGTTACTGTCATAATGGGCAACATCATGATGAATGAGATCACGAATATGAGCAACATAATGATGTATGATGATTTGATGCATGGGTAGCATGATGTATGAGATCATGGGCACCATGAGGAATGGGAAATTTGATAGATGAGATCATGGGAAACATGAAGCATAACGAGCATGGGCAGCATGATAGATGAGATCATGGGTAGCATGCAACATAATGATCACGGGCAGCATGATAGATAAGATCATGGGCAACATGATGCGTGGACAACATGGTGTCTGAGAGCATGGATAACATGATGTATGGGCAACATAGTGATCATGAGAAGCATAATGATGCATGATGCAGCATGATGGTGCTACACGGTAAGGTACAACAAATGGACGAAATGCAACGCTATGATAGGTGAAGCCATCACCTTGGAGAATCAGTTGAAGCAGAATGTCTTCAACAAATCTCATGTATCATCGTTAGACGAGATGATCTATACTCTAATATAGATAAGTTAAAGGGTTGAATTCTCTTGTAAATTTACTATCTCTCTCACATTCTCTGCTAAACTTTGAAGAACATAAAAGAAGAATTGATCAAGGTTTTCCCCACATTAGGATTTGTCCCTGGCTGGCGCCACATCTTGTGTCCTCTTGTCTTGGCTTGTATTCTGCAATTTATATTTATGTTCTATCTATAGTTTACGTTAACGCCGATGTGATCGATAACTGTGAAAAATTTAAATAAATTGCTCTAGCATAGAACATACCTAAAATTAACATGATGCAACTGAGATATTGGACATGGCTCATGCCGAAGGTGCATTTCTCCAAGTTGGCACACATTTTTTGTTGTCAGAGTGTTTGGAGGACTTGTCTAATGTGTTGTAAGTGTTCTTCCCAACTCTTGTTGAAGATGAAGATGTCATCGAGAAAAAAACCACGAATCAGTTGGTGAAGGACCGAAGGATGCCATTCATTAGCCTCATAAAAGTAGCAGGGGAATTTCTCAACCAGGAAGGCATAACTAACCATTCAGAAAGGCCTTCCTTGGATTTGAAGATGGTCTTCAATACATTTGAGGGATCTACTGGAACTTGGTGATAACAAGACTTCAAATCGATCTTATCTAAACAATTTCCCAATTGAGTTGGTCTAAAATCTCATCAATATGTGGGACGTGATACCTACTCCTGACAATGATTTTGTTTAGTGCTCAATAATCAATGTAGAACCTCGAGGTCCCATCCTTATTTTGTATAAGTAAAATCATGCTCCCAAAAGTTAAGGAACTTGGTCATATGTGCCCTTTTTGTAGCAACTCCTCTATATTCTGCTTGATCTCTTGATTTTACAGAAGGGAGCAGAGATATATTGGCCCATTGGTTGAGTTACTCTAGGAATTAAATCGATTGAATGCTTGACCTAATAGTGCAAGGATACCATTGTGGGTGAGAAAGAGATGTCCCTGTATTCTTCCATCACTGTATCCACCTTTGTTTTCTATGTGGAGGAACGCTTCCTAGGGCCCATGGATGTGGCCATGATATTCCCCTTACTTTGGGAGCGAATCACAAAGAAAACAAATTTCCTTGTCTGGGATATGATCTTACTACATTTCTTAGTAGAGATGAAAGAGATGGAGATAGGCGGGGTTGGCTCCAGTGTTCTGTATAAATTATTATCCAAAGAGATAGTAACAGTGCGAGGCCTTGACTAATATACAACATGACTATTCGAAAATATGGTTGGCCTCATAATAATTCATAGACCTCAAGAGGAGAAAAATCACACAGTACGGTCTCATCTTTGAAGGACTTGATGTTGTAGGGAAGGCAGCACTGTTGGCTGACATGGATTTCTCGTCCTTGGTGAAGCCACCCGATGGTGTATGGTTGTGGTTTTGGTTTGGTCGGTAGGCCTAAATTATTTACAACCTCTGCTGAAATGAGTTTCTTTTGG
Source organism: Pinus taeda (assembly GCA_000404065.3). Lineage (NCBI taxonomy): Eukaryota > Viridiplantae > Streptophyta > Pinopsida > Pinales > Pinaceae > Pinus > Pinus taeda. The sequence goes on along the minus strand of APFE030609093.1, from coordinate 94,841 downwards.
ATCTCGATGTCGACAATGAATTGCAGTGGTGAACCCTTCACCCACATCTATGAGTGGAATAGATGGGCCCCCTCCTCTATATCTATGGGCTCAATCTTATGGATATTGGTTGTAGAAATAGTGTCACTAGGCTCCGAATCAATAATGTGTTTCCATTTTCATTCTCTTTGTCAGGTTCTTACTCATATTTAGAACATGCATCTAACTCTGAAGCCTTCATCTCAACCACCAGTGATTGCTTGACTCGACACTCACTTGTGTTGTGAGTGGGGATCTTATGGAACTCACACCACTTTTCTCTATCCTTCCTTGTCTTCATGGTGTTGTTGTTTGGTTGCATATTCGACAGGTTATCCTAGGTCACCCCGCCTTAGTTTTTCCCTTTGTTATGTTGTTTAGGGTCACCTTTCCCTTGCTTCGGATTTGTAGATCCAATTGATTTCTTCTTCTATTAAAACTTATACTCGATCTTGATAGAGTATCGGTAAGTGATGCCAAGCAAGGAGATGTATAGTAACTCCATCTCATCTTAGATGTATTTCTGTAGACAACCACAGTACTTGAGTACTAGATTCCACTCAAAATCCTTGATAATCAATGTCATGCAAAGGGTATGAAAAATATTCATGAAAAACGACATCTCTTGGTCCCTTCCTTGTCGAAGTGTGGTCCCCTTTATGTACTTATCTTCATATCTCCTGGCACGGTAATACTTCTCCTTGATGGCGTCTTGGAAAGAGTTCCAAGAGTGTGCGGCTAGAAACATTAAGAGTTCCCTCTCATTCTTATCTTCACAATAGGTTTCCCACTAGTCCTTCATGTGGGGGATGGCTTTGAGGAGTGCAAAAGTAATCTTATTCCTATTGGAACAAACATGACCTGAAAAATACCTTTACAACAGATTTAACCATCTATCTATGGCATTTGCATCAATCTTTCCTTCAAATATGGGAATATAAAAGTGGACTTCTACCTTGAATGGAGTGGTGCGTCCATGGTGGCTTCCGGATATAGATTTTTCACCTCTAGGCATCCGCCGAAGGATCTGGGAAAACTTGTCCATCATCGTGTTCTTCTGTCACTTGAGGGCTTCTTCGAGCAATATTTTGAAGGAATCTCTTCCTCCCCCGTCCTCATTTTCTTCCACCATGGGAGGCTATCAGGATTTGCAAGGTTGCTCTTGCAAAGGTTTAACTAGTTCGAGCCCTAACTCCTTATACCCTAACCTCGTTAAGGCATGTAATTAAAAACAGAGAAAGAGCACACTTCTCTGATACCACTGATCCAAATTTATGTAGGAACATAGAAGAATACATATATAAACATAAACATAGAGATGCAATAGAAATAAAACTTCATTTCATTAATATCAAAGAATGAAAATATGCTTACATAGAGAATGGAAATAAACTAGCTCAGGCGATGGTAGCTTCTCTCTGAGAATACATGTGGTGGCTACATGCCTATGAATTGTGTTATAATGAGGCTTCAAGGCCTATTTACTATTTAGAAACAATGGAAAACCATAAAAATCCAAAAACCTAACCCTAGGAGATGAAGCACCAAAACTATGGGTCCTGTTGGGGTAAATTGGTACATCAACTTCCTAGGGTCGTAATTTTGGCATACGATATTTTTTTTGACACGCACAATACCTCATTAGAAATATCCATCTAAGGAATATAAGTTTTGACTACAAAAACCAAACATAGACTCATGTTTTATTGTTTTCCAAAAAAAATGTTGTCTAGGGCCTCAAAACGACTCCAAAAGTTAAGGACCCAAAAAACTGCCAAAAATAGTAAATTGTGCTACAATTAAGGAAACTGAAAAACTAAAATAAATAATCGTGGGGGTCCAAGTGGAATAGATGGCTGGCCAACAATATCCAAGTGGATCAAATGCCAAGTATAAGGAGCTCTTATTAATGAATTCATAAGCCAACCAGGTATGGGACTTCCACGAACCATGCGAGCACAGATTAGCTAAACCAAATCTCACTTTCAACCAATCACCCTGTGACATATTCCAAGCAAAAATATGGGATGTCATGAAAAAAATCCAACAAAATCGAACCAAGGCTTCTAAAACCACCTCAACCCTCAACTAGTGATTCCACCTCACAGTTGGACATCACTAACCATCACCAAATTGGTCTCCACCCAATTTGTCTAGGTCTCTAGAGATTTTTTTCCAACCAAGTCTTCCAAGACTAGTAACTCAACCCATAGCTATTTTCGAGCTCCAGATCATATGTCCAACCAAGGATCTAGGACTAGTAACTCAACCCACCAAGGGATTTAGAGTGTTTGTCCAACCAAGGCTCCAGGACTAGTAAGTCAACCCAAACTGTAACAGGGCTTCAAGAGAATTTCTCCAACCAAGGTTTTAGGAAGTAATAACTCAACCCACAAGTAAATCAATATGAAAACCGACTAGAAAACAAGCGTAAAACCCACAACACCATGGCTATCTAGGAAATGGGAAGTCTAGACAAAACCACTGTCAATCTAGGAAATCCTCCATGCCAATGACAAATAAAAACAAAATAACCACATGCATATGCCATGCATGCCAAACCTAGAAAAGAAATCATACATGCAACTTGGTACCTACAAGAAAACTAGTTGTACTTGATGATCCGAATGTCCTCTTGCACTTTCCTGCTTTTTCATCGCCTTCTTGCTCCAAATCCCAAGTATGCCACACTCCTCCAATAGTGCTACAATAAAACTCTAAGTGTCTAAGAGTATGAGAGAGAGAGAGAGAATAGAGAGAGAGTTCCAAAACTGAACTAACAAAAAGCTATGAATTGATCCACAAAATCCTTTTTATTAATGAGGCTTTTATTTTCTTCATTTTTCCATTATTTTCCTTCATTTTCCTCCTCACATGCAACCTGTGACCTTTCGCCTTCCTTTTATGCTAATTTCCATTATTTTCATAAATAAAATGCCATTTAATGCCATTTTGCCTTTCCAAAGCCTTAGCCATTACCTTTTCCAATTTTCATAGCCATTAATTAATCACAAGTGATCCCCATCACTATGTTTTTTCCCAACATTAATATTGGAATACATGTCCCATAATCGTGGCTATTATTTTTCCTTTATTAACTTTATTACATGGATTTTTTTACGAGGCTTGTTATAGATTAAACCTAAGTATAGTATGTCCCTAATAACTATGTAATCCACCTATGTATTTAATGAGAGTACGTTGTGAAGACAAATTAACACCCAAGATTAAAGTTCTTCTTCTAAATCCTTGTGTGTAACTTTGGACACTCTTGCCTTTGGCTTGTCAAAACTTTTTCCAATCCATAATTTATTTTTTCATGTAAGCTAATGGATAAAATTTCCTTCTTAATGTAGCTATAAAATCATTCCAGGAAGAGATAATTTTACCGCTTTTCTTCAAATATTCTTCAATTTTGGCCTCCCATCAGATGAGAGCTACACTTTTGAAGTGAAGAGAAGCGCACTCAATCCTAGTGACATCATCAACAATATTTTTGAACCTTGCAATAGAATTCAATTTTATGAACCCAATTATCCAACTTTTTGTCATTCACATCCCCATTATACATAGGAAATTCAAATTTAATGTCAAGCTTAATCAAAGGAGACTAAGCATGTCCTTTTGGAGATGGAGCAGGAGTAGGTCTATGAGATGAAGGAGGTGAATAAGGAGGTGAGGATGGAGGTGTGGATGGAGGTGAAGGAGGAGGTGGAGGTGGAGCCTTTCTCCCATCACCACCATTACCTATTGGTTGATTAGAACTTTCTCCTTACAATATTATTTTCCTCTCATTGTACAACACTTTCACCATCTCAGACATATCATAGAAAAAGTTTCTAAAAGATCTCTCATTCTTCGACCTTAGCTCTTGTCCTTCTTATTAGTGGAGTTGGTGACCTCCTTGAACCAATTTGAGGGTATTCTTCTTCAAGCACTCCTCTTTTCAATTTATACCTCGTAATCATTCAAGAAAAATACTTGCAAAAACTGTCAAACCTTCACAACAACCATCCTCTAATATCAAATTGATTTGAAATTAAAATTGAATATTTCATGTAAAGTTTTGCAAACAAGTTTATGTCCTGTAGGCAATGAATCGATATTGCAGAAGAACATAAACTAAGTTATATTTTGCAGATTTTAACAGTGAAAATAGACAACAAGTAGCATCACAAAACAACACTTTGATGACGGAGTTCACCCCTCCTAGGCTACGTCTTTGGGTCTAGCTTCTAGTTGTATCCCTTTATATTATATGCTCAATTTTGAAATTACATCAACATAAAATGCTCAAATTGAAAAATAAACATTGTCATTATGTCCAGAACACTAAAAATCCCTTTTGTAAGCTCTTATATGGCTCAAAAAGACTGAAAAATAGCCATGTTAGGCCTCCTTCTTCATTTCTCTACTAATTGTTCTGCAAATTTGTCCCTGTCAAAACTGGCAACAAAAATTTTCTTATGCGACCTTACAAGGCAAAAATTTCACAGTTACAGGTAGAAGGTTCGACCCATGAAACCTACCATATCGGGTTCAATTTGTTGAGTGGTTATTTTATGCCATTATTCTTCCACCCTTGGGTTGGTCATATCGAAAAGATATGACCATGGGGTACATGCCATAAGTCATGCGCCCTGTCATACCCCGCTCTTGGTAATGCAACTTTAATGGAACCACAGGCTGGGAGTGGGTAGGGTGCCACGTGCCCACCCCTCTTGATTCTTTCACCGATGGTCACGAGATAACACAATGAACGAAGGGTTGGGGCCATGTTCCCTCTCCCTTCTGCCTGTGCCACAGTCGTATGTAATCCATATGACATGTGTTGGACCAGTCAGGTGCACTTATGAGCCTGGGCCTCACCCCAACAACACCCACATATCACATTAAATATGAACTTGCCACATACTTATAAAACAAAATGTCATGGTGCAATGGTAGGGTACTTGTTCTGTAGTTGAGAGGTTGTGGGTTTGAACTCCATGGAGGTTTATTGATCCATAACCAAACTTTTTGGCCCCGAATACTAAGCTACATGGCGGCCTTCCATAGGCCCACATGGTAACCTTTCATTAGGCCATGTGGTGGCTTGTGGTTGGTCCCTAAACAAATTCATCTGCCAATAGAAATATGCCTCTTGTCCTCCTGGGATGGGCCCCTCCAACCAGATACCACCCAATCATCCTACTGACATCAACATGATGTAATCATACAGACTACCACATGGAAATCATACATTTCCGACTCAACCCTGCAAGTTAGCTTTTAATTGTTTTCCAAAAACCTTTGAATATGATAACTTCCTTATGCAGTGTCAGATGTATTATGGATCTCCTAGATCACCTCTCTCTCTCTCTCTCTCTCTCTCTCTCTCTCTCTCTCTCTCTCTCTCCCTCCCCATGTCTATCTTTATCTCCCTCCCTTTATCCTTCTACATCTTTGCCTCTATCCTTTAGTCCCTTCCCTCCAACTCTCTTCTATTCCCCCCCCCCCCGTCTCTCTCTCTCTCTCTCCATATCTATCTACTTATGTCTCACTCCATATTCCTCTCACACTTCTCCCTCTCTTAATTTCTCTCCCCCATATTTCTACATCCCTTCATCCATTTATCCTTCTCTATCTCTCCCTCCCTTGTTAATTTCCCCTCTCTCATTCTCTTCCCCCTTAAAATCATCTCTCACTCTTCCTCCTCTTCCCAGACACACTCTCTACCTGTCTCACTCTATCTCTCTCACACACTCTCACTCACTTGCATACACAAAAATACACACACACATAGTTTTTTTCCTTCACAAAATCCCCCTCCAACTTTGTCTCTCTCTTACTCCTTGTGTCAACCAAAACTATCTCCCATGCTCTCCCTTTTATGCCCTCATTCCTTATCTATTCACATTCTCACTCTCACATACTTTCTCCCCTCACTTAATGACTCATTCTTTTCCACCGCCCCTACCTCTCTTTCTTTCTCTCTTTATCTCCCTTATCCGCTTTATCCTCCCCTCTCTCACCCTACCCTCCCCCCAAACATGCCTCATCCATTTCCCACCAACTCATCTTCCCCAACCACCATTGTCTATCTCTCCCTCTCTCACTCTCCCCGCCACCCCTTAACCAACCTAAACCATTTCCCTTGTGTTAAATTCACTAGCTACAAGAATGCATGTCTGTTCCTAGCACTAAAAAAATGTAAATTTTTTTGTTACTAGAATCATGCATGTTTGTTAGTGTTAAAAACATGCAAGAGTTTCTTTTGTTATTATTTAAATTTTTCTAGTAGGAATATTACATGAATGATGACATGGATTCCTTGGATATAGGTTCAGGGTAACGAACATAGTGTCTTAGCCTGCAAATACATGAAAACAACAATTTTTGAGAAAATACACACACACACACATCTATGTTTGAAGTTATTTTTCTATAAGCTAGATAAATTTGTTGTCCATGAAACTAGATACACATATAGAGTGGATTAAGTATATTTCGAGTATAGAAAAATTAATATTTTTTACTAGTTTGAATACATTTTTCTCTTGACATATATCAAAATCTTAAAATACATCCCTCAAATATTTTTTCTGTAACCTTTTTGGGCCTCATCCTTTTGGAAGAAAAATTATATGGATCACTAGAGGGCATTAACACCTAGAATCTAGAACCAGAAAATGATGGCATGGTAATGGAAAGTCCCTTTTACATTTCATTAATGGAAAGCTTTGTAATTTGAAGGAGATAATGACCTTCATAATTTAATATATATATATATTGACACATGAATTATCCGTTTTCTACCACTCCACAAGTTTTTTTAACTAGAATCCATCATTTACATACTCAAAGGTTGCACTAACAGAAACATACACATCATATTTTTCATTAGAAATAACATACCAAAGTTAGGAAAACTCTAAATTTACATAGTTAGACATAATTTCAATAAATAAAAACTATATATTTGGAAAGACAACTCATTTTATATTTCATATTTTTACAACATATTCAAATTCATAGCATAAGTACTTCTAATAATGCCTCAAGTTACAAATTATTTTTCCCAGGTTTGCATTTCCACTAACACATTATGAGAGACCATCATTAGCTTGCACCCACCCTTTTATCTCCATGAAATGGAGTGTGTATGTATTTATATATATGTCGCATGTAAAGGTAATATGAGTATAATACATGGATAGGAAAGCACACCCAAGGTTGGATTTTGGCATATCATTATAATACATGGATAGGTAAGCACACCCAAGGTTGGATTTTGGATTCATATTACTCGTCAAACAATTATTTTTTTACGTTTTAGATGTTTATGCTTCCCGTCAAGTAGTGTTATGTCTAAAAATTTCCACTTCATGAATGATGTTTTGATAATAAAATAAACCTTCACCAATAAAGGTTTCATTTAAAAAATATTCTTTAATAACATATTTATGTTAAAAAATTTCACATATTTTAACAAAATGACCATAATACACAAATGACTTATTAAATCTTGAATCTTGGCTTGGAATTGCATGGAATACTCAAAATAAAATCTCCATAAACTTGAAATCAAATGTACCTAACCTGATCATACCATAGCATTTATATATATATATGAGATATCACTAAGGAGATCTCATGGGACATATAGAATGACAAAAAAGGTAAAACTATTGAATCTTATCAATAAAAACTCAAAAATAGATTAATTAATATGGTTTTTGCTAAGATTTACATATATAATATATACTATCAGATCTAAAGATAAATTATACATTTGACGATACATATTTTAGCAATATTTTGAATCATGGGACATGCACTTATACTTTGATGATATATATTTTAGCATTTTTTTGAATCATGGGATGTACACTAATACTAACAAAGACTGAATGCATAGTGTCTAAGCCTTTTAAAAATAAAATACTAAACTCAGAAAAAAGAGATATTGCGGATCTCTTAACATCATGTTATAGGATTATGTTACAGTTTCCTCCTTCATTATTTCATTCTTGTAGATAAAATATTAATAAGCGTTAAATGTTGTCAAAACACCCTTTGATCAAATCCTTCCTTATATTTATCACCAAAATTTAGCAAAACCAATATAGATATATATTATTGTTCATATATATAAACAATTAAACATAAACATAAACACACACGCACATATATATAGAGAGAGAGTGTGTGTGTATGAAAGTAACAATGAATAAAATCATAATAAACCCACTCTAATAGAGCTCGATATCATATCTAACTATTTTATTTTTTAGACAAAAGAATTTCCTTGAAAATTCACAACTAATTTGCATCTCGTCTCTAATCGGGATGCTTCTAGTTGTTTTTTGTAATAAGTAAACTTGTAACTCTTATGCTTGTAAAACTTATGCAAAAAAGCATGGAATTATATTTGATCGTTAAGCTTTGAGAGCTCAATTAAAGGTGACCCTACATTCATGCCATCTCTTAATGGGATGCTTCTAGATTTGGGAGAAGTGAGAGGACTTAAGAGAACGCATGGGAGATCAACATTGAATAAATAATGAATAACCTAACATAAAACAAAAAGGAAAAGGGCTTTGCCAGTATGTAGAGAAAACTTATGCACAAACAAGGATGACATAAACAATTGTGGGAAATATATCCATGAACTACAGGTGACCCTATGTTCATATCATCTTTGATTGGGATGTTTCTATCTCATGAACATGAACAAAATATAGATGTGGTGTTTAGGAAATAAAATCCAATAAATACAGCCAAAAGAAGAAAATGTCTTTTGTAGTATGTCTAGAGAAAACTCATGCCAGCATGAGCATGATGCAACAAATTGTTGGCAATTTTATCCCTTTCCTACATAGAACTCCAAGATCACACACAACTTTCTGGACACATCTCATCATCCACTAGCTGAAATGCCAACTCTTGATCAAAATCCTCATTTTGCTACTCACAAATATTATGCAACACATAGCATGCTCCAAGAGCAATTGTCAAGTCAAGAAACTTCACCTTATTGCAATATTCTAGACAAAAACACCTCCCTTTAAATCGACTAAATCCATCCTTCACAATCTTTCGAATCTTGCTTATCTTGTCAATGAAAGTATGTTGATTCCAAGTAATATTATGTTGAACGTATAGATATAGAAGCCAATGTAAGAGTGGATAACCGGGCTACCCACAACCCAACCCCTATTAAAGAAACCATTCATTCACATCTTCAACAATTCAAAATTCTCTACGACTAAGTCATCAAACATAGAACCCACTAAGCCTAGACAAATATTAGTGAAGGATCTTGTGTTATCTAAAACTCCCTGCAATGTAATGGAGTAGGATGTTCTTTGGTTTCTCTTAGTGTGCCTTTTATTGAAGTAAGAAACTACATTAGCATTGGTTTCCTAGTCTACCCTACTAACCTTGTCGAACGTAACTTCACCTATTCTAGTTAAGCTAGCCTTTCTTTTCCCAACGAAACTTATGCCAGAATAACCTACCATAGCCTACCTAAATCTTATCTTTACTTAGCATAGTCTAGTCTAACCTAGCCACCTAACCTAATCTAGCATATCCTACATTAACCTACGCTAGCTTACTCTATCTTAAAGTACATAAGCTAATCTTTAACCTACTTAGACCAAAATATTTCTCCCTACCATAAACTTAAGTCTAAAGATCTAAGTCTCAATCCAATGTTTAAATACTTAATTCGAAAACTAAATGTATAGTGGATCCATATCCTAAACCTAAAAAAATCCTTCCTCACATTGTACTTGCTTTTAAAAAATGATAATAATTCATTGAACACATATATGATGTAGCAATATAGATCTTTATTCAAATCCACTTTTTAATATGTAAAAAGAAATCATAGACCCATATTGTGAATCAAAGAAAGAATTATAGAATCTAATAAAAGAAAATACAAAGTAAAATGAGTGATTAAAAATAATAAAAGTAAATACATCACTAGTGCAACGATAACAAGAAAAATGCTTACCACATGAGACATCTCATGTTGCTAAAATTACAAAAAACATAAAAACTAAAAAACTATAACTTTAATTTAAATTATCATTATTATTATCAATTATGAATGTGTGTGTGTATGTGTGTGTGTTAAATATTTATACATTTAAAAAACATGGAATAAGGTTTTTAGTAATGGGTTTTTACAATGGAGATTTTTAATTTGCAAATAGGCTTTGTTACAATATCATGGACTAATACTATGACTTATGAGTACACTATATCCAAAAAATTATATATCACTTCATATGGTGTTTGTTTATGGCTATTCCTTTTATTAATCAATTTAATTAAAAAAAAAAAAACATAACATAAAGATAAAGGTCAACTTTTGGTAGATATGTACTAGTATGAATATTCAAAAATATTACATAGAGATTAAGTCTTTGTCATATTGATAATTACATTAAAATTCTAGAAAACCTCTTCCAAATAAACATACCTATAAATTTAATTAAAAAATATGATTTTTTTAATCATATTTAAAAAAGAAACAAAAACAAAACTAGATATAAAAATATATAACATAATTATAATTTATTTTAAAAATTAAAAATCACAATCTTATCTATAATAATAAATGTATTTATAAATATTTAAGTTAAAATAAATATACATCATATATATAATAAAATAATTTTGAATATAGATTATTAATTAATAAATAAATAAATTATAAAATATTAAATTAAAATAAAGGATACATTAAATAAATTTTATAATTATAATGTAAAGAGGAAAACATACAATATATATATAATCATTAAAAATAAATTTATTTATTTATTCCAATTTAAAATTCTAGTTCTTTACGGTTATTTATCAAAAACAAGACTATGATACACTGCAAAATATTATAAGCCTTCTCTTTTTTTCCCAAAAAAAAATATAAATCTACAAAACAAATGTGTGATATATAATCAAGTGTATTGATAATACACACAATTTAATTTTTCTATATTAATATTTCAAATCAAAAAATTCATATGCCATGGCATACAAAGAGGAGAGATATTTCATTTCCAAAGCTTGATCGAAAAAACTACATTTGGTTTCAGAAACTCGATTAAAAAAATTACCTAAATGTAATAAGCAAGGCATAAAATGCAAAGAAAACTAAAATTCCCTATAGATGGGTTAAATCATTATAGCTTGCATCGAGTGGAGACCCATTACATTTTATAACATGCTATGAAAATCAAATCATTATAGCTGGCATTCAGTGGAGACCCATTACATTTTATAAGATGCTATGAAAATCAACTGAATGTGATATAGTGAAAATAATGTTATATTTATAATCACTAATGGAGTATTTTATATGTGAAACACAAAATATAAGTATAAAACTTGGTTATGAAATTCTTTTCAAAAATTATAAATTAAAGAGAGATATTTGAGATAAATTGAAAGAAATTAAATTCATGAATGGATATGAAAAAATGCTAGCTTCCTGATGCAAGAGCATGTGACTTGGAGGGAAAAATCTTCAAAATTATCCAAAAAATCCAAAAAAAATTACAGGCAAAGGAGTGGCATCCTTTAGCCATCAATTTCCATGTTTTTCTAGTTTAGCATAGGGATAGAATCTAGGAATAAGATCATGTTGTAATAATTGTTGTATGGATAAGCTGTAGTGGAGGTTCTCGAGGAGGATGTCTCGCAGAACAATTAGTCATAATAACTAAGTTTCTGTTTTAGGAATTGGTTACTAAAATGAACCAGTAGATATATAATTGGTGTGCTATTGTAAAGGGATTGGGACAGAGTGGCCTTTATCTCTTATTTTCTGAAGGAAAGAACATGACATCTCTGTATTGGTTGATTTCGGAGACATTGTGATCTTCGAAACCCTCTCTATGCATTTGAACTTACGGTTCTCTGTTAATATGGTATTAATGTGTAATTTTGGCTTTATGCAGTGTTATCTCCTAAGTTCTTATAACAGTGGTTTGGCCTTTGTTTTCCAATTAATACTTTGATTAAAGTTTGGTTGAGTGCTTTCTTTCGTATCGGCGTGTCTTGTTTTCCTTATAACCATCGTTGAGTTCCGCAGGTGGAAACTCGGGCTTACACTGTAAAACTGTGAAAACTTAGTCAGAATCGAGTTCCGGACTTGAAATCCTATTCAAGTTTGGCTGATGCCCATATCGGGTTCACACCCATATTGCATCGCAGTGTTGAAGGGGGGGAGACTACAATTTGGAAGCGCCAAAGTCCGAAGTGGAGTTTCAGATCTGAAACCATCATAGGAAGGTTTTAATAACGTGTTGGGTCCATGGGCTTGTCGGATCGCAAGTCTCCAACGGAAGAGATTGGCGAGGGACTATGGAATCGCCAATTGCGAATTTGTGATAGCCCCACGTGCTATCACATCAGAAGGGTTGTTGTATTATGTCTCGTTACCTGGAACTGCTGATAGCGACCGCCAATAGTGTATTTCCATGTAATAGTTGCATTATAGCCATTTGAAGCCACCGATAGTGTATTTCATACATGGTTGTGTTAACTCCATTCAAAAGCACCGCTGATAGTGTAATTCGTAATTCCTATGGAATTACACTTTCGATAGTGGAAAAGTGGCTCTCTTTGTAAATTGTTCCCGATAACAAGAGTTGGGGCGATTAATAGGAAAGTAGTGGTGATAGTAACCAGAAAAAGGGAAATTCATAAGTAGTCATTCTAACAATAGATGACTGATACACCAATTAAAGCAGAAGGAAGAATTTAGCTAGAGTTAGAAGAAATTGTAGCCGGATTTGGAAGGTTCTCTATATCACCTACACCTAGGCCACCATTAGTGGTATTAGAGCCACCTGTTGACACTGAATTGATTCTCAGAAGCAAGAGAAGGAAAGTTAATATGGCGTTCAAAGTTGGAAGAGGAGGAGGATGTGGTGGAAGAGGATGGCTAATTGCAAATGCTGAAGTGATGGAAGCTGTGCATCAGATGCAAGCTAGATTGGATGCATTAACAACAGGGAGAAATATAGATGATGGAAATGTTAGTGAGCCTAAGGTTGAAGCTACAGAGGAGGAAGTTGTAGTAGTTACTCCTGACATGAGATTCTTCCAGTCAGTGTTGAGATCCACAGCTAGGCCAAGGACTAAGGTTTCAATATATGAAGGACGACTAAACCCAGAAGAATTGATAGACTGGATTAATGACATGGAGAAATTCTTCGACTATGAAGAAATAGAAGATGAAAAGAAAGTAAAGTTTTTTGTCACCAAGCTAAAAGGCCATGCAACACTTTGGTGGGATGGAGTGCATGTAGAAAGAAAGAGACTTGGCAAGCAACCTATCAAAAACTGGAGCAGGATGGTAGCAAAGCTAAGAGGTAAGTTCCTACCAAGTAATTATCAGCAAACCTTGTTTAAACAGATGCAAAATCCTAGACAGAGCTCTATGATAGTGAAAGAATATATAGAGGAATTCTATAAGGTAAGCATAAGAGCTGGACAAACTCAGGATATAGATGAGAAGGTGGCTAGATATGTGAATGGTCTTATGATGGAAATTCAAGATGAGATAAGTATACTATCTCCTAAAACAATAGAAGAAGCTTATGAGATGGCACTGACAGCTGAAGAAAAACTCATGAGGAAGCAGTCTGCCAGAGAGAGAGGCACTTTCCGCGGAAGGATAAGTCAAGGTGGTAGAGGAAGATCTACAGCACCTAATGATGGAACTAGCAATAGCTCAACCTAGCATGCACCCACGGGAGGTGATGCAAGAGGCAGGGGAGTTTTTCTAAAGGAAAAGGAGGCAGACAAAGAGGAATAGAGGTAAGATGTTACAGATGTAACAAACTCGAACAAATAGCTTTTGAGTGCCCAGAGAAAGCAGAAACAACTCATAGGAATGCAATTATTGCTCAAGCTGAGGGAGAAGCAACAGCAACAACAGTTATAAAAGAAGAAAATATACCAGAGAGAGGAGAATCTTTGGTAGTTAATAAATTTTTGCTCAAGCCAGCAAAGGAGATAGTTGAACCATCACAAAGAAAAAATTTATTCAGAACAGTGTGTAAGGTCCAAGGGAAATGTTGTTAGATGATCATTAATAGTGGCAGCACTAATAATTTGGTCTCTACCGAAGTGGTGGAGAAATTGAAGCTGAGGACAATGAAACATCCAACACCTTACAAGGTGTGATGGTTACAAAAGGGACATCATCTGTTAGTGAATGAACAATGTGAAGTGGAGTTTCAGTTGGGAAAGTATAAAGATAAAATTGTATGTGATGTGGTGCCAATGGATGTGTGTCACATATTGCTTGCAAGACCTTGGCAATATGACAGGGGAGCTATGCATGATGGGAAAAGAACACCTACAAGTTTGGAAAGGATGGTGTCCATCATATGTTGTTGCCTCTGTAAGAAGAAGATACATCAGGAAGGAAGATTGATTCAAAAACTCCGTTACTAGGAGGAAAGAAATACTTGAAGCATATTGAAGAGAATGAGGTAAATTTTACTATAATTTTCAAGCCCAAGGTAATAATGACTTCTACTAAAGTTTTTGATTTACCCATTGAAATTATAGAAATGTTGGAGAACTATTGTGATATTATTGTTGATGATTTACCTAATGAGTTACCACCCATTAGAAGAATTAGCCATCATATAGATTTGATTGCTGGAGCAAGTGTACATAACAAAGTAGCTTATAGAATGACTCGTACAGAAAATCAAGAGGTTAGGAAGCAGGTGCAATAATTGGTTGAAAAGGGGTTGATTAGAGAAAGCTTGAGTCCTTGTGCAGTACCAACAGTGTTGATTCCAAAGAAAGATGGAGGCTAGAGAATGTGTACAGATTCAAGAGCCATCAATAAAATCATAATCAGGTATAGATTTCATTTACCTAGAATTGAAGATTTAATGGATTGCTTGAGTGGAGCAAAGTATCTTTCAAAACTAGATCTTAAAAGTGGGTATCATCAGATAAGGATAAGAGAAGGGGATGAGTGGAGAATTGCCTTTAAGACAAATGAGGGATTGTATGAGTTGAGAGTAATGCCTTTTGGGTTGTCAAATGCACCAAGTATGTTTATGAGACTCATGAATGAAGTTCTCAAAGAGTTTATTGGTAAATTTGTAATAGTATATCTGGCCGATATATTAGTTTACAGTAGGTCTAAGGAGGAGCACATAAGACATCTGAACTATGTCTTACAAAGGTTACAGCAGGAGAAATTATTGTTGAATTTGAAGAAGTGTTCATTCATGAAAGAAGAGCTAGTGTACTTGGGTTTTGTTATTTCTACTGAAGGACTGAAGATGGATCCAGAGAATATCAAGGCAACCATGGAGTGGCCTTCACCTAAAAGTGCTTTTGAGGTAAGAAGTTTTCATGGTCTTGCTAGTTTTTATAGGAAATTTATAAAGAATATTGGTAAGATCTATGCTCCTATTATTGAGACCATAAAGAAAGATAAACAACCATTTAGATGGACTGCTGAAGAAAAAAAGAATTTCCATCTATTAGAGAAGAAGATCGCGGAAAAGCCTATTTTGGTTATACTTGATTTTAGTAAACCTTTCAAAGTGAAGTGTGATGCCAACGAAGAAGATATTGGAGGTGTACTAAGTTAGGAAGACACACCTATAGCTTATTTTAGTGAAAAGCTGAATGATTCAAAGAAGAAGTATGCTTCTTATGATAAGGAGTTTTATGTAGTTATGCAGTCATTGAAGAAATAGAGGCATTATATAATGTCAAAGGAGTTCATATTTTATTTAGATAACCATGCACTACAGTATATTATGCAGTAGCCAAATCTTAAGTAGAAACATGCTAAATGGGTAGAGTATCTTGAAGGTTTCCATTTTGTCTTGAAGCATATAAATGGCCAATAAAACAAAGTTGCAGATGCCTTAAGTAGGAGAAGTGTATTATTTCAAGAGAGTCAAATCGAAGTGTTGGGTTTTGATTTTCTTAAAGAATTGTATGAAACAGATCCAGATTTTAAGGAGGCATTTGAAGCTTGTAAAAATCCTATTTTGGTGGATAGGAGTAAATGGTTGGATTAGTTCTTACAAGATGGACTGTTGTTTAAGATAAATCAGTTGTGCATACCAAATTATTCTATGAGGGAGAACTTAATCAAAGAGAAACATAGTGGAGGACTTGCATGACATTTTGGTGTAGAGAAGGCTTATGAGCAGTTAAATAGATTTTATTCTGGTCGAAAATGAAATCTGAATTGGAGAAGTATGTGAAAACTTGCAAAGTCTGTCAATATGCGAAGGGAAGAATCCAAAACATAGGTTTGTATGTTTCATTACCAATTCTAGATAGGACTTAGGATATGGTAAGTATGGATTTTGTTTTGGGCTTAGCAAAGAATCAAAGAGGTAATGATTCAATTTTTGTTGTAGTGGACAAATTTTCAAAAATGGCAGACTTTATTCCATGCTATAAAACTAGTGATGCTTCTCACATTGCTAATTTGTTTTTTAAGGAGGTTGTAAGATTGCATGGGTTGCCTAAGAGTATTGTCTCATATAGGATTCCAAATTTGTTGGACATTTCTGGAGGACATTATGGAAGAAGTTGGGAAGCAAACTAAGTTTCGGCTCTACCTATCATCAACAAACTGATGGACACACTGAAGTTGTGAACAGGAGATTGGGCAATATTTTAAGGAGTCTTAGTGCAAAAAAACTAAGGCAATGGGATCAAGTGTTGGCACAAGCTGAATATGCATATAATGACTCACCTAATAGGAGTACAGGATAGAGTCCATTTCATATTGTTTATGGAATGCATCCAAGAGGAGTATCTGAGTTAAAAAACTTGGGAAAAGATGAGATGAGAAGTGCAGAGGGAGAAGATTTTGCTTCAGAAATGCAAGCAATACATGAACAAGTGAAACAACAGGTGTAGGATAGCAACATCAAGTACAAAAACAGAGCAGACATGAGAAGAAGAGAGGTGAACTTTCAAGTTGGAGATTTGGTTTTAGCACACCTCAGAAAGGAAAGGTTTCCAAAGAGGGAGTATAACAAATTGAAGTTCAAGAAAATTGGACCATGCAAAGTATTGAGGAAATATTTTGCAAATGCCTATGAGATTGAATTACCCCCTGATATTGGAATATCACCAATTTTCAATGTTGCTGACCTGTACAAGTATGAAGTTGAAACTGCAAATGATATAGAAAAGGATCAAGAGACCCAAGAGATTGACTGGGTAAAAAAGTTACCCACAGCAAAGGATTTGCAGCCAAAAAGAATTCTGGACAAGAAGGTGTTTAAGAAAACAAAGGGATGAGAGTACTTCCAGTATTGGGTAAAATGGAAGGATCAGTCAACTGCTGAAGCTACTTGAGTTACAAAAAACATGCTACAAAAATTGGGTAGTGCTGTAGATGAGCTCAAGGAGAGGAGCCCATGAAGAATTTTTTCCTCGGGAGTTTGATGTAGAAGCATGTGACTTTGAGGGAAAAATCTTCAAACTTATTCCAAAAATCCAAAAAAAATTATAGGCAAAGGAGTGGGGTCCTTTAGCCATCAATTTCCATGTTTTTCTAGTTTAGCATAGGGATAGAATCTAGGAATAAGATCATGTTGTAATAATTGTTGTATGGATAAGTTGTAGTGGAGGTTCTCGAGGAGGATGTCTCGCAGAACTATTAGTCATAATAACAAAGCTTCTATTTTAAGAACTGGTTACTAAAATGAACCAGTAGATATGTAATTGGTATGCTATTATAAAGGGATTGGGACCAAGTGGGCTTTATCTCCTATTTTCTGAAGGAAAGAACAAGACATCTCTGTATTGGTTGATTCCGGAGACATTGTGATCTTCGAAACCCTCTATGTGCATCTAAACTTACGGTTCTCTGTTAATCTAGTATTTTATCTATAATTTTGGCTTTATGCAATGTTATCTCCTAAGTTCTTATAACAGTGGTTTGGCCTTTGTTTTCCAATTAATACTTTGATTAAAGTCTGGTTGAGTGTTTTCCTGCATATTGGCGTGTCCTATTTTCCTTATAAGCATCATTGAGTTCCGCAGGCGGAAACTTGGGCTTACACTGTAAAAGTGTGAAAACTAAGTCAGAATCAAGTACTGGACTTGAAATCCTGTTCAATTTTGACTGATACCCATATCGGGTTCGCACCCATATCGCATCACAGTGTTGGAGGGGGAAGAGACTAGCCTTTGGAAGCGTTGAAGGCCGAAGTGGAGTTTCAGATTTGAAACCATAATAGGAAGGTTTTAATAACCTGTCAGTTCCACAGGCTTGTCAGATTGCAAGTCTCCAATGAAAGAGCTTAGTAAGGAACTATGGAATCGCCGATTATGAATTTGTGATAGCCCCATGTACTATTGCATCGGAAGGGCTGTTGTAGTATGTCTCATTCCTTGGAACTACTGATAGTGACCACCGATAGTGTATTTCCATGTAATAGACGCATTATAGCCATTTGAAGCTGCCGATAGTGTATTTTATACACGGTTGCATTAATTCCATTCAAAGCACTGCCAATAGTGTAATTTGTAACTCATATGGAATTACAGTTCCGATAGTGGAAAAGAGGCTATGTTTATAAATTGTTCCTGATAACAAAATTTGGGGCGATTAATAGGAAAGGACTGGTGATAGTAACTAAAAAAAGAGAAATTCATAAGCAGCCAGTCTAACAATAGATGACTGATACACCAATTGAAGCAGAAAGAGGAATTCAGCCAGAGTTAGAAGAAATTGTAGCCGGATTTGGAAGGTTGTCTATATCGCCTACACCCAAGCCACCACTTCCCAGTATTGAAAGTCAAAGAAGGATTTGAAAGGTATTAATAACTTTTTCGGAAAACAAATCAACGGTCAAAAATATGTTATACACATTTCAATTCACATCACAAGAAAACGTCATGGAAATATTTTAATTTATTTTAGTAGCCTATACTAGGGGTTCCTCAACGACGTTTCCTAGATGCTCTATGACTAGATTATATTGGCTATAAACTTTAGAGATGAAGTTTTACATTAAGGAAAAGTTCATTAAGACATTGAATGAACTATGTACACAAAGGACATTCTAGTAAATTAATAGGTGTAGTAGTTAGCTACTCAAGCATTTTAGTGGATGACTATTCTTTTATATAGACATTGATAGATTTTTTATGTCATCATGATGAGGATGGCCAAAATTTGTACTTTTCTATTGAGAAAGTTCTTCAAGTAATAGTGAGGCATTTGTTACAAAGAGGATGTTGAAGACCTCAATAGAGGAAGATTAATACAAGTAGTCATTAAGGGGAATTGTTTCTCATACACATATTATGTGTGATCATATTTTCATTGTTAAGCTTATTGGTTATTATTAGGTAGATTTTTTCTCTAGAAAGAGTAACTTCTTAGTCTTTAGGGATTTTTTTAGATATAATTGGTTTGTATGATTCTCTCCAACTAATGCTTCCTAGATTAGTATATGGTTAAAACATTTTCTTAATCGAGTGATTATGTGTCAAAGATTATTTGTATATCTTGACACAAAGCCTTTTGTATTTATATGTATCATTACATTTGATTAACTAAAAAACAAAAAAAATTGTTTGCAATAATGTTTACTTCCCATTCTAATATTTTTTTTCCAATCCAAACTAAAACCACAATTAAAATTTACAAAAACTTGATAATTTATAAATATAAAATATAATTTTAAAAACATTAATTTATATATTTATATAATTATTATACAAGTCAATAAGATTTTAATTTTAAATCATTTTAATATAATTTAAAATTGTTATTTGTTAATTTTGAAAATATAATTTAATATATTAATATAGTAATATAGTAAATCTAATGGAATTCTAATATAAATATTAAATAACAATTTCAATATATAAGAGGAGATTAAATTTATCTCCAACTTCTTTGAAATAATATTTGAAATATATTGTAATTTATTATTTTATGGCTGAAGTGAAACTTTAAGTTATTGTGGGAACTAGTATCACTTTTTCAATGTTTCCTCAGTCCAAAACTCATATCCATCATAGCCTTAACATTTTAGGGATTACAAATATTGATGAGTGTTAAACATATTTTAGTTATATGTAAAATTAAGTGTGATCTTATTCTAAGGGTTATTTGTCAACCGTTAAAGATAGGGCACTCAAAATGGCCTCATTTCTGTCGACTTGCATGAGTATCTCTTTTTATTTACCTCCTCTTATTTGTTTGTGAGTTTCGATTAGAGGGAAGAAAGATTATCATTTCAAATTGTATTAATCTAAAACTTTAATTTAGCGAAGGATATTAAAATAATTGTTTGTTTTTGTTAAAACTCATTGAATGAGCAGTATTTATATATATGTATGAAAAAAAGTTGTGTAAGTTACTTATAAAATAAAACAATGGAGAGAGTTGGTAATTGTTATTCAATTTAAATATAGTTTAATTAAATTAAAAAATAATAAAGACAAAATTTATCACAAAATAAATAAATAAAAATATCGTATTATTAAATATCATCACTAAAAATTAAGAAATATGATTAACTAATATTGTTTTATATTAACATATATACAGTAATGCGTATCTCAAAAAAATTATATACAATTATGTTGTTTTATTATTTTTTATATATATATATATATATATATATATATATATAATTTACTAAAATTTAATTTTAATATAATAATAAGTTATTTTAAATTGAAAATATTGAGAAAAAACTTAGAATTCATGAAAATGGAAATAATAAAAATATATAAAAAAGAAATAAATCTAAAAAAATAATAGTAACTAACAAAAATGGAAATAAAAGTTACTAAAAAATCTATAATAAGATTCCAACCAATCACTTTAAGAATAAATAAATTTAAATAATAATAAAAAATAACAAAACATGAATTCCTAATACTAAACTATGTATAAACAAAATAAATTCTTGATAGAAACAAATTAATACACAAGTGAAAGTAAAAATAATGAGATAATATTATCTTATACTTACGAGATATAATAATATTAAAAAACCACAGTAGAGAAATAGATTTATTAGTATAATAACGACAACTTGCTTTGTTACTTCCTCGTATTCATCTACCGAAGCAAAGAAAAAATCATGCAATGAGAAGAATATCATGGAACAAAATATTAGAATGCAAATTCTCTCATATTTGGGAGTAACCATTTTCCCACTCTAAAATTATTTATTTAAATAAGAATTCTTATAAACAGTGCTATCAATCTTAGACAATGTCCCCATGCAAATAATTCCGGATATATCTTCGCTAATATCCGGAGGGACTTCCTTTGTATTTAAACGTGTAAATCAACTGATTATGAGAGAGAATTTAAATTATTGGACGAGTTTTCTATTTATTTTAATCTTATCCAGCATCAAATAGGTTAAAAAAAGGAGAAAACAACAACTATGTTTAAAAAAACACAAAACAAAGAAAAACAACAACTATCTAAAAAAAACACAAAACAAAAACGTTTTGTCTAATGTCAAATTCCAAATTCGCAGTATGCGTAAGACAACTTGTAATACAAAGAAGGTTTTGGTTGAAGTGTTAATGATAGTGTCAGTAATAAAACTTTTTGATTTAGTGTTAATTTTCAATGTTTGAATAGTGATGATATTAATAAAGAATACAAGTAATATAACATTTTGATTGAAGTGTAAATTCTTAGCTATCAGCTTTTGACTACTATTTTTTAAATTCAATTTTTCCTTTTGACTTGGAATAAAATATCATTCTCTCTCTATTTATTTTGGATAAATAAGTTTATTTACTTGCCATCTCTATATATATACACAAAAATCTATTAGATAAGTTTAAGATAAACAAAAATGTTTATTTTTCATAGCATAGGATATAAGGTTGGTGGCTGAAATTATAATTTGGCCAAAATATCATATTTAGAAAAGCTCTCATTAAAATATATATATATAGAGATCAGAGGATGTTTTCGAACATGAATCCCTGGGCTGCAATATGCTTCCTCTCTTCAAATACGGAACAAACAAATATCATTAAATTCCCACTAAAAATTATTCCAGTGGTTGTTCAGGCTGTGTACGGCGGCGCGATGACTATTGTAATGAGTGACCTGGCACCGCAAGGCCGTGAGCCCTTCTCGGGCACTTCTTCCATTGCTCCAACCACAACGGTTGCTCTATTCTGTTTTCTCAGATATTGGTTAACAGGAATTTCGAAGTCTAGAAATTACGTAACGCCTTTATGTCGCATTCTAGTCTTGAGGAGTGACATAAGTCTTGTGCACAAATTTTGCAAACATTTCCACAGACTATACAGAGGTCACACC
This sequence comes from Pinus taeda, assembly GCA_000404065.3. Classification (NCBI taxonomy): domain Eukaryota; kingdom Viridiplantae; phylum Streptophyta; class Pinopsida; order Pinales; family Pinaceae; genus Pinus; species Pinus taeda. The sequence goes on along the minus strand of APFE030609093.1, from coordinate 72,487 downwards.
TGTTATTTATTACATAAAAACAATTGTGGACTAACATGCCATGGGTTTACCGGATACATGAATGTAATCCTGGCGTTTATTTTTAAAAGATCTATGACCCTGCATCAAATACCATTGTGATAGAAAACTATCGTTGTTCAATTGTTCTAGAATTTCAACATGTTGGTTGTAGGTAGAGCGGCCATTCAAGTATATATATAACATTGTAATAGAGCTTCATTTACACAGTACTAAAGGACAACCAAGATTGAATTACTTGTCCTGACTAATTATCGTTTAGAGCTGATGTTCAGCCTCTGCTGCAATATAATTGATTGCATTCATCAAAATCTTAACTTTTAGAGTTCTGCGGAGGTGTAAATGGTGTTTATAGATATTTGGCTTAAACAGTTTGTTATGCCATTGATTATTACTGTAACACCAAATGTTATGACTCAGCAATCTCAGCAAAAGCCTAAACTCTACTATGACTTAGCAATAGCTTAAACTTTACTATGACTTAGCAATAGCTTAAACTTTACTAGAGCAGGCCAGAACTGTGCTCCTGGGTGCTTAAAAGCTTAAACTCTACTATGGCTTAAAAGCTTACACTCTACTATGGCTTAGCAAGAGCCTAAACTTTAATGGACCTGGCCAGAGCTGTGTTCCTTGGTACTTAAAAGCAGAGTTATGTATAGTGTAACTTTTTGGACTTTCAGATACTCGAATATGGCAGAATATGGCAGAATAATTTGAGGTGAAATCTTGATTTGTGTTGTTTAAAATTGTTTTTTTACTCTATATGGATCTATATGGATTCAGATCCCTGGAAAACCCTTAAAGCATATGGATTGTGCAGGGGTTACCTATCAAACTTGTGAGTTCAATATATTGTGCAGGGGTACCTATCAAACTTGTGAGTTCAATATATTCCTACTAGATTTTAGAGAAATTATACCAAAAAAACTTCCAAAAAATCTCACTCAAAAACTGGGCTTAAGAAAAAATGAAAAAAATAAAGAATATAAGATCTGTGTGGAACAACAACTGTCTCGTACCACGAAAAAACCTCAGTGTTCTTTTATTTGCTTTTCGTTAAAGGCAGTTTACATCAAATTAGGTCAGATTTGACTGGCTGCCCATTCTTTCTGATACTGGTTTATCTTTAGCTGTTTGATGGCCAATGAGAATATAGAAAACAAGCCCGTATTGCTAGTAGGAAATACATAATACGGAGTAATTACGTGCAAAAGATTCTATATTCCCAAAATATATAGAAAATCATAAAACTGAAGGTGGATACATAATTTGGTGGAAGTTTCCCTTTTTATCAAAGCTGTCTGCCACTGAGTGTGCATAATTATTGGCATTACCGCTCTTTACCATCAAATTTAATTCGTTCGCAAAAGGAATCTCGCTGCCCTTTCGTACTTTTCACTCCAACTAAACCTTATCTTCAACGAATCTCAGGGACGCAGATTGAAAATCATTGACAAGGAAAACAGTGGCTGTTGATGTCGTGTAATCAGTATATAAAATTTAATGCATTTACAAGACAAAACTCTGTCCTCTTTTGCTTTTTACTGCAAGTTGCAACTAAAACTTATCTACAAAGAATCTCCGGATTGCGAATTGAAAATCATTGACCCCTGGAAAAGGTTGCTATTGATGTTACGTAATTAATAAAGTTGAAAAATGTAATCATTTCCAACCTATGTAGTAGGGCATTGACGTTTTCACCATCCACACCCACTCGCAGTATTGCAAGCATAACCCCACTCTTTATTATATAAAAATTTAGGGCATTGACGTTTTCACCCTCCACACCCACTTGCAGTATTGCAAGCATAACCCCACCCTTTATTATATATATAAAAAAAACGTTTATGAATCTATTCCCAGCTTAACCCCATTACTTCTTTTCCTCATTTTCATAGCGTTTTTGCCGAATTTGTTTAATTATTGAAATTTAAAAGGTATAAATCAGTTAGGATGAAACAATTAAGATAAGATTACTTTTGTCGTTATTTTGTCATTTCTGTTTAGTTTTGTTAATCTATTTAGAAGTTTATTTTATGATTTGTTATGTGGATTTAGTTGTTTTTTTCACATAAAATATTAATATTCTTAAAATTAATATTTTAATTGTAGAATTTAGGCTTCTGTGATTCATGTCAAATTTATGAGAGATTCTTTAGTATAAATCACATAAAATTTTCATTTGTCAACGCGTTTCGAACTAACTAGTGTGTTCATCGTCACGACAAGTTGAAGAGACAAATCCAGCTTGGCATGTTAAATAGACTGAGCAGAGACTCCAACGACTAAATTTGATTAACAACTAATTTTTGACTTTGGAACCAAGGTCAAAATTTTATTTATTAATATAATATTATTATTATTTATTTATTATTTTAAAATGGAAATTAGTTGAACTAGGTGAAAAATATATAAATAAATAAAATAATTTAGGGTTAGTTTAAGAAGGTAAATAAATTCAAACTATTTATTAATTATTATTAATATCATAAATATATATATGTTATAATATTAGGC
>APFE030609093.1:49270-62691 GCA_000404065.3 Pinus taeda | reverse complement strand
TTTATGTTTTAGTATTAAGTTTTAATATTAATTTAAAAATTGATATTAGGCTTATATTAAAGTTTATATTAGGTTTAATTATACTATTAACATTAGCATTGTTATTATTAATAACATCATTAATACATTATTAATAATTTATTTAATAATATTATGAGAATAAGTTAATATATTTTATCAATTAATTAAAAATATGGTTAATGTGGCTAACATAATTATTAATGGATAATGGTAGTGTAACATGTAAACCTTAAACTTATAAGTTAATACACAGAAATATAAAAAAAAAAAATATTTACCTTTTTAAATAGAATGTATCGGCCCCTAATATGTGATCACTATACTCATCTAATCACATTATAGCAATATTCTATATGATGTGTGTATATAAGTAATCAAAGGAGGAATACAGTACGAATACAGTAGGGGTCGCATGTGATTTTAATGTGGCATCATTTGTTAACCTTATGCCTTAACCTGAACCTTAGATTTAATGCTCGAAGTATTGAGAAGGGTACATGTGGATCCCACCACAGTGGACAGATTGGCATCCGCCAATCGTTGATTTCACAAGGGTTCATCAGACGGTAGGAAATCACTTGCAAATGGTTAGGGTTCTAGTCGTGGGTACCCTTGGCCTCAGTTTGTCATTTATCTCTTATTCTCCTCATGGACCACGCTCTACAACTCGATGCTAATGCAACCTTTGCTAACAGTCAATCCACCGGGTTCTGAGTGATACTTTCGCCACACTTGCACCATTCATGGTATTGCTCTTTGTTCCCACTATTCATTCTTTCGTTTCTCGGATCTACAAAGGGTTTTTTTTCCTCTTGGTCTCTTCAAATCTGGGTAGAGTTCAGAATTCTCACCTATACAACTAAATTAATTTAAAAGTCATTTGTTCTTATTCACTACATATGACTCAGATTTTGTGTCTATTTTTCTCTTATTTGTTCTATGCTTGTGTCCTATACAGATACCCTTCCTTCAGCAAGCTTCTCTGTTTTGAGGAAACAACATCTCTGGAATCAAGTCTTCAGAATTGAGTTTCAGGGTTTCAGGAAACTGAAACCTCCTAACATCAGTAATTTTTCCACCCATTCACTTTGCAGTTACTCATATTACTTAATTTGTTTAGATGCAAGCTCTCTTAGAGGTTTTACCCTCTGCATGATTTTCCACTTGCAGGCACACCTTCACAATGGTTTCGAATGGTAGCTTCCTAGCTTCGATATCCTGAACTCTAGGTGCCTATCTGTTAGATTGCGACCTGTCAGCATATAGGGTTTAGAAATAGGGTTTCTGGACTTCGTTTATGTTGAAGAGTTATTGTGAATGTAGCAACACTTTTTTAAAAGTCCCTTTCTCTTTTCGTGTAAAGCAGAGTTCTCTACAGCAAGGGTTCTTTGTCTAATTACTATGTAAGGGATATGAGGCCTTTAATTGATATTCTTCATTGAACAATTCCTGTATAAATCTCTGGTTTTTTGTTCATGATTATTATGGTTATATTTGCACAATTTTTATAGTTCGTATCCAATCTTTAAAAATATTCTATACATAATAGACTCTCTTTTAAGCAACAAATTGATGCTATAGTTCGAATTTTTCTTATGCTCATCATTATACATGCTACAACTATTACTACAACCAACATTTCATTGCTTACTTTTCTTTAACATACTAAGGGTCATTAGTGGATTCTAAAGTACCTATATACACATAGTCATGTAGGGGACTGGACTCAGTCACTGCCGAGGCGACAACTCGGTCCAAACCCCTTGTTATGATCTTGTGCATTGCCAAAATGTCTTTAGAATTACACCTTTGCTTTAATAAAACCCTGGGTTCATCAAACACAACAACGCTACATTTTTTATAATGAGTTACTTCTCAGGGTTATACTACATGTAGCATACATGTATGCTTTAGTTCTTTTCTAGTTCAAATTCCTTGTATTATTATTTTTTGGGTTTACTATTTCCTTGGTTCCAAGATCTAACAATATTTCCCCATTCGTTGTCCTAGTTGGTTACACTGTTTATTAATTTTCATTCCTTCATTTATCCCCTTAACTTCCTATGGCAATGTTTACACCAACACTAAATATTGCCCCATTTTCCTACCATAGTGCAACTACAGAATGTAAAACAAAACTTTAAACATTTACTAATCACTTTCAGCTTATAAACACTAGCAAGATATAAATTCTAGAATTATTGACTCAGTTTCAACCTTAGCTTTATTAATTACTCATCCAAGAAAAAGTAAATGTTAAAGACCAATCCTAGATACTTTCTTTTCTCTAAAATTTCCTCGAATTCAACAGGGTGAGACCTTCTCCACCCAATCGTAAGAAGGGAAATAACATCCTCTTCTACCACCGATCTTCTAGGAAACAATTATAGTTATTCTTAAATTATGCTACAAACCTCAAGACTACAGTCCAGTCTTCTAGCCTCTGATTCTTTTCCATAACAAGGTGAACCACTGGATCAAGTCCAGCTCTAGACACTCCTTTTGTTACTTCACTTCCACTTCTTTTTTAAAATAGCTTGAACCCCTTTCTTTCCATTAATATCTCTTTTTTATCTCCAGGAAAGAAAGGTATAATTGTTTTAATTGTTCCTAACTGCGTGGAGGTTGGAATTTGTTTCTAGTCTCCCTTCTTGAATTCTGAAATTTCATAATATATATAATAAGAAAAACAATATTATTACCATTTAAATTATCCATCCAAGATGTTATTGGAATTTCCAGAGTCTTGTTTACTAACAAAATAAAATAATTTTGGTTGTTATCTAAAAGGTGTTACATCTTCCCCCCTAAGCAAAACACCGTCTATGGTGTTTACTATAGCCTATGAAACAAAGGAGGATAAGACTTTCTCAGTAGACTTTCATCTTCCCAAATAGCTTCCTCTAGGCTAAAGTGCTTCCATTGCACTTTATCTTGGGTGATAACTCACTTCCGCAGTGTTGTTTCTCTCCGATCGAGAATACACAAGGGTTCTGCCCCAAATTCCGCGTCTCATTCCACCTGCAAAAACACAATTATCACCCTTAGTTATTCATTTTTTCTAGGTTATAATATAAATCAAATTCATGCATACTTACTTGCACATATGTCCAGTTAATAATGTGTTTGGGATCGTATACCTATTTCTTTAATAGTGATACGTGAAACACATTTTGTACTTTTATGTGACGAGGAAGAGCAAGATGATAAGATACTCATCCTACCCTTCCCAAGAGTTGGAAAGGGCCACAGAAGCAGGGTACCAATTTAGCACAGGTACCCCACTACAAAGTTCTCTTCTTGGGTTTTATCCAGACATAAACATGATCCCCCACTTGGTATTCCTTGAAACTTCACTTTTTATCTACATAAATTTTTTATCTGCCTTGAACCACTTTCAACTCCTATTAAACATTCTTCACTTCTTATTCCATTTCTGCTAACAGTCCGGGTCCTACAATCATTTTATCTTATGAGTTATGCCACCCAGCTGGAGCCCTACACCTTATTTCATACAACACTTAATAAGGGCTCATTTTTAATGATTCATGGTAGCTATTATTATAATAAAATTCAACCAAATGGAGGTAAGGGTAATCCTCCCATTTGGTTGGTTGTTTCATCACATACATTCACAACATGTCTTCTAGCACTTTATTGACCTGCTCTGTTTGCCCATATGTCTGAGAATGATAGGTGGTGCTAAATTGGATCTGACTACCTAGCCCTATAAAAAGAGCTTTCCAGAATGCAGATGTAAATTTTACATCTCTATCTGATATTACTACTTTTGGCATACCGTGCAATCAAAAGATTTCCCTCATAAATATGTTTTTTATTTCCATAGCTTTATAAGTGGACTTAATAGGAATAAAATGAGAAATGTTTCTCAACTTGTCCATCACCACCATGATGGAGTCATGCTACTTCCGGGTTCTCAGAAGTCTAGTTATGAAGTCCAATGTAATCATTTCCCACTTCCACTCAAGTATAGGGAGTGGTTGGAGCAGTCCAGAAGGGTGTTAATGCTCAGCTTTAACCTCTTGGCACTCCAAACACTTTGCCAAATACAACATGATGTCCTTCCTCATTCTAAGCCAAAAATATATTTTATTGATTCCAGAGAATAGCTTATGATAACCTAGGTAAGCAACATAAGGACTGTCATGAAACTCATCTAACAACATTTGTTTCAAGCTTTCCTGATTGGGGACATACACCCTTCCTTTAAATTTCAACAATTTTCGATCATTAATGCCATACTTAATTGGTTTTCCTGAGTCTTGCATTTGCATAGTTTGCTGCCATAAAAATTTATATTTAGGATCCTTAATGGTGGCTTCCTTGAGCTATTTGGTCACATCAAACTCCACATGATGATATCTAATTTCGTACACACAATAAACTTTTATGCTTAAAGTATCCACTACCTGGTTTTCCTTGCCTTTAAGGTGTCTTATATCAAAGTCAAACTCACTCAGGAATGTTGTCCACTAGGCTTGGTGCATATTTAAATTGGGTTTCATAAAGAAATTAGTTAGACTATTATGGTCTATGATGAGTACAAATTTCTTTCCCAACAAGTAATGGCACCATATCTTCAATGCATGCAGTACTGCAGTAAGCTCTAGAACGTAATTTGAATATCGCCGCTCATGCTCCTTGAGCTTCCTTGACTCATAAGCCACCACTTTGCCATCCTACATTAGAACTCCTCCAACACCTTGCTAGCAGGCGTTGTAGAAATTTGAATAATAAACACATATTCAATGGAGATTATCCTGATCATGTACTATTGTGGAATACATACACAATACATAAGCTCCTCTACATTGATCATCAATATAACAGCATCAATAACAATAAAACATCAAGAGCATGCACACATTAACACAATATGTAACCCGGGGAAAGCTTACAGCTGAAAACCCCACACTATCTGTATATTAATGATTGACAACATGTAACATTACAATAGTCAATACTTATCACAAGTATCCAGCACTATCTCCACCTGTTACACACAATATAGCTCAGATCTGATCTCCAAATCTATTCCACTGCTTGTCTGCCTCCACTGCTCAATACCTACTCAAGAATGGATGAGAATGATTGAACCAAACTCGTATTTACCTCAAAAGAATAACTCACACTAGGAATCACGTGAGCAGAGGCTATAATCACTTGGTATTGGCCAATTTTCATTGGCATAACTCAATGCCATTGATTGTGCAAATCGTCATGCACAACTATAGTCACAACCGATAGCAATCTGATCCTCTAACACTTGTCCCTGCTGAACTGAACATGCACTGAAATGCAACTGAGTTAACTGATGTATTCTTTAGTTGCATTATGAGTTAACAATTAGTTTAATGACTCATCATTAGTCTATTTGCAGTTAGACTAATTACAACTAGTTTAACGAAGTCAAACTGAACACAACTCCATCAACTCCACAATCAACTCCACCAAACTCAACTGATTGAGTTCTAACTAAAGTCATGCATGCAACAACTCAACTGACCCACAAAGAAAATGTATTTCCTTCTGACAGTTGCATGCGCCACATCTGTAGCTCAAACTGAAGTGCTCCAAGAGAATAAGATAAAGTTTATAGTCTAAATATTATTATAAGACAATAATATTTGACTTTTTTATTTTTGACAGCCAGTCTAAAAATAGACTTTGATCACTCCTGCTGTGATCATCCCTACTGTGGTCACTCGTGCTATGATCATCCCTGCTGTGATCCAAAAATAGAACTTGCGCCATAATTTGCCTGCGGGCCCACTTAGTGAAGGCAACTCTTTTCACTAAGCTCCATCATCTTGTTGCAATCTCAACAGGCATCCATACAAACGGTAAAGTCCTTTTCCGGATCAACTACTTTCAAGGTTTGGGTGGATGTTAACAAATGATTTAATTATCCAAAACTGAATTGACATTCTGCTATCGATTTAAAATATCTACTAGTTTTTTTTAGGGATATCACAGGGTACGCAATTCTAGAAAACCCATCGATAAATCAATGATAATAACCTACCAAACCCATAAAGGACCAAATGTCTACTACATATTTAGGAACAAACCAATCTAAAATGGTTTTAATCTTTTCAAGGTCAATAGATATACCTTTGGAAGATGTCACATGCCCGAGATATTCTATTTGTTCCTTTAAAAAGTCACATTTGTTGAATTTTGCATAGAGATGATTCTCTCTTAAGGTTTGGAGAACAATCCTCGAATGCTCCTTATGTTCTTCTACATTATTTGAGTAAATCAGAATATCATCAATAAAAATTAGAAAAAAATTGCCCAAATAGGAATGGAAAATCCCATTCATCAAACTCATAAAAGTTGTCAGGGCATTAGTGAACCCAGTTGGTAACACAATAAACTCATAGTGGCCATAACATATTATAAAAGTTGTTTTACATACATCCTCTTCTTTAATATGAATTTTATGATACCTTGATCGGAGATCAATTTTATAGAATACGGTGGTTCCTTTGACCTAGTCAAAAAAGTCATCTATTCGAGGTAAAGGATATTTATTTTTTATGGTTACTACCTATAGTCTATACAAAGTCTCAGCGTTTCATCTTTCTTCTTAACAAACAATACCAGTGCTCCCGAGGGTGATACACTTGGTCGGATGTACCCTTTATTGATTAATTCTTGCAATTGCAATTTGAGTTCAGTCAGCTCAGGAATACTCATATGGTAGGGTGTCTTTGACACTAGGGCGACTCCGGGAATAATACGGTGAAGTCAATGCTTCTTTTTGGAGGTGACCCCAGTATATGTTCCGGAAATACATCAATAAACTCTTGGAAAACCAGTATGTCTTCCAAAGCTACCAATTTATCCTTCGAGTTGGTATATCCAACCTATACTGCAAAACTTTGATAACCCTTCCGGGCACATTTCTTTAGCTACTTGGTGGTGATTGACCGCAACTTATATTTCTTTTAATACCCTATGTTTCCTATGTGTTTCCTTCCTCTGTCATGAAACTGATGGTTTTATCCTTACAATTTACTAAGGACCAATGTCCTTCCAGCCAATCCATTCCAATTAATGCATCATAAGAATCCAAAAGTAACATATTTAAATTTACTTTGGTGGGTTGTCCTGCAATTTCTACAGGGTAAATCTCTACCTTGGCTATGACTCTACATTTTTCCCCTCTAGCTAATTGCACCAACCACTAGGTTTTAAATTTCATAATTGATAATTGACATTTTCAACTATTTTTGGATTGACATAACTAAGACTTGATCTAGGGTCAATCAAAATAGACAAAATCTCGTTAGCTATCTTACCTTCAAATTCCACCATAGTGGGTTGATACGTTTCTTGATGATCCTCCAAGGCAACATTGATCTCGGATATGTTTTTAGCCATGTCTCCAACCTAGAAGCCTCCTGAACACTTACCATAGTTCCATTTCTAGTGCAATGAGGACAATTATTGTAGTAGTGGGGTTCCCCACACCCCCAACACTGCATGGGCAGTTTTGGTGGTTGTCCAAGTAAAGCCTTATTATGAGTTTCTAATGTTTACCTTCATTTGGGTTATGGTTCCACTTCTGAAACTTTCCAAAGGTTCCTCCCCCTATTTTATTAGGTACAAACTTCATTCCCCCTTATTTGTTACCCTTAAAATTGCTTGAAAACCCCTTTTGTCCTCTTTTTCCTAACCAACTCTTATCACCTTCACCGTTTTTTTGCATCTTCTCATAACAAATATGAGCCTTTTGAATAGTTTCATCCATTTTTTTGGGGTTATCGAACTCTATTCGTTCTTTCATATGAGTAGGTAAACTACTTAGGAAGCATTTTACCTTTTCCTTTTCTTCTTGTATACATGGAACGTAGTGCAGTATGGAAGAAAATTTGGCTATAAACTAATCCATGGGATGTTTTTCCAACCACAAATCATGGAATTCTTTAACTTTCTTATCTTTGAAATATTTCTGAAAGGTATCCCAAATTACCCCTTGCTCGTCAAAGTTTCAAACTGTATTAATCTCTTCCCACCAAAGGGTGGCTTTACCTTACAATTCGTAGACAGTCATTCGAGCCCTTAAATGATCATCATATTGGTATATTTGAAAATACTGCTTCATATTAATCAACCAAGCCTCTGTTGTTTCTTCTGCTTCACCATCAAACAATGGAGGTTTTATTTTCTTAAACTTTCCCTGTAACTCAATTCTTGGCTTCTTACTCCCTCTACGTCAAGAGTATTCCTAGATTCTACCTCATTATTATTCATCTGAGTTTCCTCGGTTTCCAGAGGACCTCTCTCATGTTGCCTTGTATCCTCTCTGTGTTGATTGTCTTCACTAGGATTGGATCCCTCATATTTTGTCGGTCTGAGAAACTTTTCAGGATTCTCTCCTATTCTAACCTTAGTCTCTCATTCTTAGCACAGAATTTTATCGTTTCTTCTCATAGTAGTTGAGCAATCTTTATTAATACAACATTCTCATTTGTCCTATTTTCCCCCAACCAAACCCACATTTTTGGGTTAGGTGGGTGTTGACGGTGTTGGACCCACCAACATGTCAAGGGATCTCTCCAGTAAGAAGTCCCAACTAGACCTCATTCTAGGAGTTCCAGTAGTGGGTCGTATGGTATCACCTTGACCGTGGTTGCACGCAGAGGTAAGTAAGATGTACTTGTTAGTAGCAAGGGTGTGACATGCGCAACAATCCAAGGAAGGTGCATGAATGGTTCTAACACATGGAAACTGGAGTGAGTGCACCCCTTGGAAACCTGTGTAAAGGCACAGCTTGGAAGGGAACACACGAGAAAAGATGCATCACGAACTGGAAGGCAAGTGAACCAACAATCCAAAGTGACAATAAAACCAATATCACATCTCAGTAAGATTCATACTTACATATATAGAAAGAGTCTATACATATATACGTAAGCAAGCAAATACATATATCAGTAGAGTAACCAAGATAACTGAAATACAATAACGACACATGCATGAAACATGTTGGCTATGTTATATTAATAAGTGAACGTTTCAATCATATAGTATAACCATGACCAACCACTAGTCCTGAAAATGGAATGTTACAATCACTATTATCTGCTCCTCTAAAGAGATGTACTAGTTCTACACTATAGGGAAGTCAAGGCTTGTTACAATATTCTCCAATATTTCTCTAAGGCACTCTTGTCAGAAGCTTGGCTCCCCAAAAGCCTTTACAATGAGTTATGAGGTTCTATAGATAGAAAAGGGTGGGGTCACCCTTGACCTTCTCCTTAGTGATTCTTCACCTACCCTCATGACTCTTCACCTATTAGATGACAGTTACATTCAACTATCGACACTTGGACTTTCACTTTACAATATGTTACATACAATCTGCACATGTACCCATGTGAGACAAAATAGGCTTGAGCAAGCCATCCAAGCTATCACTAAGACTAAAGCATTTTTGGGAATACCAACTCTTCGACATCCCCATGATGATCGACGATGGCGAATTGATGTCAAGCTTGGTCATCCGTGATGGTGTCAACGCGCTTAATGGTGACGTCTTGTTGTAAGAGAATTGTTTCCTCCATTTCGAGTACACTGATATGGATCCCCTTTCCAACTCATCTAGTAATATGCACATCATCATGTTAAGTGTAGCTGGACTAGAAACATACTGATGCATAGTTTCCATGTTGATCTTCAAGTGTGTGTTGGTGACTATGCACATCAACCTATTAAAATACATGTTTAGCTACAGTCAGACTTGGTTCTTGTCTTTGCCTCAGTGAGTGTGTCGATGGGTGGGATCGCTTGTGTGCGCATAATGAAATCCATGCTCTTGAACACCCTTGCATGCGATCGATGACACTGCTCACCCTATCTGCTTCGTGCTAGTTACTGGGTTGGGTGTATAACCTGTATGGGTGCAATTTCATCAGTTTGTGCGTGTTTCACCTGATGTTGTACCTATTTCTGTTACAACTCCTTCTCTCATCTGTGGAGCTCCTATTCTTCCTTGAGATTTCGTTTCAACATCTGCAACTCCTTTTTTGTTTCTCTCTCTGCCTTCGCATGATCCTCTTATTGCTCTGTCACCTCATAGCCTCAAACTATAAAGTTGCTTTCATCACAAGTGGATCTTCTTGAACTTGCAACTTTTCTATGCCTCTGCATTGTCAACAACCTTACTCTTGTATTGGTCACACGCATGTGTGCTACCTTCTGTTGTTGTTGATGTCGTTGATCGATGTGATTCCACTACCATTTCATCTTGATATTCTTGTCCATGAATAATTTGATGTCTTCATACATAGGCAAGTTCATAAACACTTGATTGACTGCATCCCGAGTTGCGCTCTCACCAGTGCCTTTGACTCTTCTATCCTAGAATCCATTGTACATGTGCTACTGAGAGGCAAACGAACACCTACGATACCTAAAGACATAGAAACACTCATGGAAAGAAATATTTCATTTTAAAACCAAAACAAACTAAAGGAATGGCATGCAACATACATGTGTGACTATCTGTGAAGATTGCCCCATTTTCACCAGGAGGCTGGGAGACTGACTACCAAAACTACGCAAGGCACAATCTGAGCTATAAGGAGGCTGAATGACTGCTGGAAATATGCAATGCATAGTCTAGCCTGGCCTACTAAGGACTGAAATTGCACAATACACAATTTCAATCAGTAGTGACATGTAAACCAACCAACTGCATTTCACAGTTTTTGGGGCCAGCAACACACTGCCTCCTAGAATTGCACAATGCAAGCATAGGGTTCAGTACTGGGCCAGACTTACACAATTTCTAGAGGGAAGATAGAGCCCTCACTTCTATAAATACGGAATGCTAGCTTGGAAAGCCAAGGCCTAGGCCAAGGCAGCCCTGACCCTGCAACGAGCGACTGAAAACATGAGAAGTCTGAATGCATGGTAAAACTGAGTGTAAACAAGAGTGAACGGTCATGCATGCAAACAGTAAGTTCATGATTCATAAAATAGGATAACATGCATGTGTTTGAAGCAAGTCGCTGCAACAACAACCGTTAGTGCAAAACAATTGTCGTGCATGTGACATCAGTGAGATGTAAGCGAAAACTGAAACGGTGCTTCTACAACCTAACATACATTAAAATGATAGCAAGTGCTTATTGAAATCAAGAAGATGACATTTACACAAAGAGAAACACAAAAAGTGATAGAAACACAACGCAAGACATGAAAAGGAGATTTATCATGAAACAACTAAGCTGAAATGTGGCAAAGACTCCTATACGTGATGTGTGATGTCAAAGATGCAAGTTTGATGTGAGGAATGAGCTTTGCAACATCTGGTTCATTAGTTTTGATAAGATCAAGGTTATGATGCTTATGCCACAATATAGGAAAAAGTGACACTTGGCGAGAGGTTTCTAAAATGATCTTTGCATGTAACCTCCAGTTGCTAAAAATAGATCCCTCAAATATAGGGATGCCTTTTGCATGCTACCTTTTACTATTTCAAGAAGAGCATCCCATGCATGTAAATCAGTTTTGCTCAGTCCCGGAGGGAACCGGTCAACCTAAAGGCACATGCATCGGTCTACGAGCCTAGAGTGAAAATTTGCGCAGTTTCTAGGCTAAGCAGAGCTGGTTTCCTGATAGGCGTTGCACAACTTCTGGGGCGAGAAGGTGATTCACTCCCAGAATTGTACAATTTATGAGATAAGGCCAAGTGCTGGGTCAAATTGTGCAGTTTTCTGAAGAAGGACTGCCTGACTATTTTGTGCAGTTCTGGAGCCCAACAGTCTGCCCAACTGATTTGCAAAATTTCTAGAGGGAAGGTTGGTTCCCTTTGAGGATTGTGTAATTTTCTGGGGGAGTGTCTCAGCTAGAAAATAGTGCAAGTCTGGAATGCCAACCTACGAGAGGGAGACAAACAAGCTGACATGCATAGGATGGCAAGCCACTGAAATTTAGCTGAAGCCTATGTATTGGATAGTGCAAGACATGTTACTAAGCATGGTTGGTAGGGAGGATAATAAATGAAGCTAAGGCAAAATTTTGGATGGTGGTTGTAGCTACTACAACACTTGGCAACACACTAGTAGAACTCCACCTCTTTGAATGGACCATGTTCGTGAAAATAAATTCTAACACCAACGGAAGTATTGTTTAGTTCTATGTTCATCTTGGTTTCCACACTTGCTTGATTGTAAGATGCAGCATCTACCAGGCTCTTGGTCGGTTGGCACACATTCCAAGCTAAGCCAACACAATTGTTTCGATTGGGGATGAGGGGTATATTGGTGCACAAGCCATATGTTCGTGAGATTTTTAGTTTCATCTCTAGTGTTGCTCCACTGCTAGTAGGCCTGGACAGTACCTCGACAAAGTCACAGAGGAACACAAGCATTGCTCTGCTGCTAGCGAGCCTGGCCTGTACCCCGATGGAGATACTTGCATCACCTCTCTGCGCAAGAAGCCTTTCTCTTCTTTCGCCTTATTCATTTTCATTTTCTTAAAAAAATTTCACATTTTCATTTTTTTCATTTTCATTTTCATAACTGTGCATAACACTTATTCATTTTAGAGGTGGAAGAGGGATCCCAACTTATTGATAAGAAAAGAGGTTGTTCCTCCAGAGAAGTAGTTTGTATATAACTCTGACGTGCTTGTTAAGGTTTCCACCCTCACCTTACTCTACTTGACTACACTGAGAAGGGTTATCCCAAAACAACCGACTCCAGTAGGTGATACTAGTTAGCGTGAGAGCATTGTGTTTTCGCTAAGGCTCACTTCAATTAGAATGTATTTTCCATTGATGTATCATGGCCTAAGACAAAAATTTCTTCATACAAAGGCAGGACGATAGGTAACCAAGTATTGATAACTGCACAAGTCCTCTTGTACTTTACCATGCTTGTTTCAAGAGTCGCACACGATTTCATGTGAAACTAACCTACGAATGTAAACGAGCAAACAAAAAATAGAACAATGAAAAAAGTAGAAATATATGTGTAAGAGAAGCGAGTAATAAAACAAGCATGTAAACAAACAAACATGAAAAGTAAGAAGGAAACGCGCATGCAAGAAAACAATCCAAAAGAAAACACTACACCTATTCGTAAGTTAACGGTGCATGGGTCTGCTCACGTAAAGTGATATTTCCAATGCAGCCACTAGTGCATTGGTCAACCCATGTTCGTGAAGGCATGTTACATGGACAACACATCTTTGTGAACCAGCAAACATGAAAGATATAACAATGAATCCAAACACAGTCTAGGTTTAGAAGTGTCCGCAGAACATAAGTGAGTGTAAACACGTGGCATGAAATTTGTGAACATGCCATGGTGTTGTGCTACACTGCGTGTGGATGTTAAGTGTGCACATTCTCTTGACTT
>APFE030609093.1:1795-48475 GCA_000404065.3 Pinus taeda | reverse complement strand
ATTTTGTATTACAGCTCTCTTCTTGGACTCATACATAACCCTTCGGATTAAGGGGGGAAATGTTGGACACCTAATCCTCAATGGGTTAGTGTGGAAGCCAAATGGACAAAAGGAGTTGAAGAGACCTTGGGATGTGGAACCCAACGGTCACATAATGTACTATAAATGTATATCTCTTGTTAATAAAAATTGTACTCTCATGATTTATCATTCATATTGTTCTTGCTCCCATGTGTATTTAACACCTTCCAATGTTACAATACATATTTATACATGCCAAAGCATCCAATACCATGGAACAAAAACCATCGTGTCCAAAACCAGGGACCGACAACCATTGTGTCCAAAACCTTGTGTGAAAAACATGCACAAAACCATAGGTAAGTATGCCCAACCTAATATAGGGTCCAAAAACAAAATTTTTCATGGCGGTACCGCGAACACCAAAGAGTGGGATTACATGCACCCATCAAACCCCCTGTGACTCCCCTCGCTACACAATCGGTGCAATGAAGGGGGGGCTCTGCCCCCCTTCTAACCCCCTAGTTAACTACATAGGCTAGTCGTAGAAAGAATATAACACAACCCAACACATAGATCTTTTGGTTAAGATATATATTATATATTATTATTATATTTTATTTTATATATATATTATATATATATATATTGCATTTTTTAATACATAAATGATTTAACACTTGCAAAATTTCCTTAAACATTGGATAGTGTAATAATTCTTAGTTTCTTTATATAATATATTCATAGTTGAGAATGGAATATCTAGAAATATTTTATTTATGTATCACATTTTACAAATTAATTTTTCCTGTTATTAATATTTTATTAAATACACATCAATATTACATAAAATCACATATTGAAATATCATATTTATGACTTATCTTGATTTTTTTTATTTTCATTATTTTTTAAAAATGCTACACATTAATTTTTTTATTAAAAATTAAATGAACTAGAAACATCATCCTTTTTATTTTTATTAAGAGCTAATTGTATTTTTTTACTTTCAATTTTTTGTTTTTTGTTTTCTATGGTATATAAACTTTCTTTCTTTGTATATACACCAACCTAGATCCAACTTAACTCTAGGTTCTTTTAATTACAAGAGGTAATCAATATTCTCAAGTTGCAAACATCTTTTCTAAGTGCAAAACATTAATAAAAGTTACTATATATATATATATATAGTATATATATAATATATTATATATATATATATAGTATATATATTATATATAGATATTATATATAAGATAATTGGTTGGCATTTCGAAAAAAACAATGAGTTATCAAAATCTAGAGGACCCCCGACTATAAGTAGACTCTATGACGTCAATTTTATGAGTAGTACCATAAGAATATTGATAAGAAATAGTTTATTATAATTTATAATTTTTTATTTTTATTTTATTTTATTTAAATAATTTGAATATTATTTTTTATTTTACTGAATCAAACTATTTACATAACATAATAGGACATAACAACATATTTTCCACATTAGTTTAAGGAATGCCTCTCAATACAATGAGTTATCAAAATCTAGAGGACCCCCGACTATAAGTAGACTCTATGACGTCAATTTTATGAGTAGTACCATAAGAATATTGATAAGAAATAGTTTATTATAATTTATAATTTTTTATTTTTATTTTATTTTATTTAAATAATTTGAATATTATTTTTTATTTTACTGAATCAAACTATTTACATAACATAATAGGACATAACAACATATTTTCCACATTAGTTTAAGGAATGTCTCTCACTACAATGAATATGAAAATGGTATTCAAATAAATTAGTTAACATAGATACTTAAAAAGTTTATTTAATTTATTTAGCAAAACATTTTAAAAATTGTATTAATTATATTTCTTCTTTATATTTGATTGTGAAATAATATATATTTAACTACATTATTTATCTTTAAAGATAATATAAATTTATGTTATTTAATATTGATATTGAGATATTTTATTTATTACTAAGATCCAATGTGAAATAGTTGAATTAAAAATATCTTTACCCTATCTCTTTTATAGTGTAATATCAATAGCTCACAAGTAAGCATAATGAGAGTGCATTATTGATCTCTTATAATAGATTTAGTTAAAATTAATTGAATATGCATTTTTGGTTTTTATTAGAGTGGACATTGTATTGATATTTAGAGGATATTTTATCTTTATTTTCACAAGGTCATGTGTCAATTCAAAGCTAAGCATGCAAGGGATTACACATATCATTCATATTAAATTGTAGAAGGTGCTTTATGGTGCAATTATGTTACTTGATATATACATCTAAATATTTTTTTTTGATAGATTCAAGAGTGAAAATGAAATATTTTTAACATGTCTCCTTCATAGTGGGTTGTAATATTAAATACTACATCTCCTTCATACTATGTTATAATATTAACAACATAGTGAGAATGTTATTTTTGATGTTTTATAATGTTTTTAATTAAAATTGATTAAATGCCTATATTCATTTATGTTCCTATTATAGCTAATAATTTTATTTATTTTCCATATATATTATTTTTATTTTGAAATATGCACGTGTCAATTTGAGCTTGGCTATGGAAGGAATTGCAAATCTCACCCATATTGTTTTGTGGAATGTGCTTTTTGGTGCAATTAGATGGATGGTAAATGTAAATAGGAATCAATCTATAATAATCATCAATACACTTATTTCATGACACATCTCACATTACTAAAATTAAAAAATCATAAAAACCTAACTAAATTATAACTTTATTTTATATTATTATTAATTATAAAATAATTAATATATAATTCAAACACCATAGAGATTTACCCCCACATTACTATAGGGATTCTTAATCTATAAATATCATTGGTCAATACAATGGCTCATAAACACCACATGCCCAAAACCCCATAAATCAATTCAATAGATACTTGTTCATATAAAGTTTTTTTTAAATTAATCAATTTAATTAAAAGAAAAAAATAAATAACTACTTTGGAGATAAATTTTATCCTTTTTTGTTGTGTATATTTCTATGAATATAGTATAATGCTCTGACATTCAATCCATACCATCCAACTAATAATTATTGATAATTAAATTAAAAAGCCTTATTCTAAAATAGACTAGCCTATATCAACATAATTATATCTAATCAAACATGTGTATCATTTTCTATTTTTATTATAGTCTACTGTAATTTTAGTTAAAGAATAATTTTGTTTTATTTTAAAAGAAAGATATGTGAACTCAAAGTTGAGAATGGAGGAATTACACAACTCCTTCATAATGTACACTAGAAAGACCCTTCCCACTCAATTATATTAAATAACCAATTACCAAAATAAATGATTAATTGATGAAAAATAACAAAAATAAAACACTTTACTTTTTCTTAATAATTTATAATTATGCTTATGTTTCCCATCAAATATCAAAGGGAAGAAAGAGATGAAACCATAAAAATGTTTAGTTTTGAACATCTAAATATTGGAGGAAAAGTTTACCAATATATGGCTGAAATGATTTTTTTGGTAGAATTAAGGTAATATATTTTATAGCAAGATTGTAATATTTTATTATTTAAAACACAATTTTGAATGCATAAAAAGATTAAATACCATAAAACCCCATAGGCACTTGACATTTACAAACTAAACCACTTAAACATATGATTTTTTAAAAATTGGCCACGATGTTGAACAAAATTGAGTAGAGAAAATGCTTAGAAAAATGTCATTTGTCTATTAATTAGTCTAGCATATTTCATTTATTTAAAAATAAAAAATACATAAAAAAATAATAAATTAGAAAATATGTCAGTTTTCAACATTGGGATTGTTCTGAGGTTTTTGATAGTGTTGAATCATTTTCTCATTCAAAAAATAATTCAACCACTATTTGCCATTTTTTTTTCAAAATTGAAAAAATAGGCTTCTTAACTTATTTAAAGAAATCTTTAATATTTTTTGTTCCCAAAAAATATACTTATACTAAACCATTTAATATTTAACTTTTATAAATATTTTTATAATTAAAATTATTAATATTATTTATTACTTCATTTAATTTAAATAACATTGCACCATTTACTATAATATTCTGATTATTTAAAAAATTGTGTTACCAGAAACTTAAACTTAGACTTAGACGTAGACGTAGACTTAAACTTAAAAGTAAACGTTGCGTTGAGATCAAAACCCAAAGGAAATGTCATTGTTGTGAATCATGGATGTTGCTAACTTTAAGTGCAAATAGTTAAGATTAGGAATATTAACTGTCATCAACATTATTATTATTTTAAGATAATATGATATCTCAAATTGAGAAAAATGTGTAACTTTACGCGTGTTCAATTTCTAAATGTCTTAAAAATGAAATATTTTAAATAAAAAATAATATAATTTGTAATGCATAAATAAAATTGAATATAAATATTGTGTTATGGCTATAATTATAAAATAAAAAAGAAAACTTATATTTTTTGGTTAATTTATATTTATTTTTGATGTATATTTATCTTACAATTAAATATTAGAAAATGTATAAAAATATTCATTTACTATCACACATTAATAAAATATTTCAACTTTAATTCGAGGTAAGACATTTTATATTAATTTTGTAAAGAGATATATATTAATATATATATATATTAATATATAATATATATATATATATATAATATTTCAAACTTAATCCGAGGTAAGATATTTATTTAATTTGTAAGGAGATATATATATATATACCACACACAAGAGAGATGGTAAATTTATTTAATTCTTAATACTAGTGTAATCGTATAAATTAAATGATTGATAAATGCAATAAACATCAAATCATTTTAAACGTCAAAACACTTTAACTCATTATACATATCAACTTGTTAAAGTTAGAAAAATAATAAGAGTCCAAAATTGATATTATTAATGATAAAAAAAATATTAATATAATTGCTAAATGTAACACCCCTGGTAAAAACGGATAATGTTTTTCAAGTAAAAGACAGTAAATTTAAAATAGTAACCATAAATGTATGCTGGTGAATTTTATGGTTATGATATTATGATTGTTTAACTGATCATGTAGTTAAACTGCTAAGTGATTCCATGGTATAAGGTTGCAAGAGAGCAACTAGAATGAATATAAATTTTCTTCTTCATAAGAAAGAATTATTAAGAATTTAAAATATATAATAATATATATATATAAATATATTATATTATATATATTATATTTATATATCATTAAAGATTATGATATCTGTCTAAGTAGAGGGAAAACCTAACTTCCTCTGGAGACAGTTGAGACTCCTACAAAAGGAGGTTGCTATGTCTCGTGAGGACCAGATAGCAGAAAGAGAAAAATAAAGAAGAAAGAGGAATGACTCTGGGAAGCCAGAAAAGTTGCTACGTCTGGTAAGGACCAGATAGCGCTTGTGAGAGATAGAAGTCTCTCTGAAACCGCTACGTCTGGTGAGGACCAAATAGTGTAACTCTGATACAACAGAGGACTTGCAGACATCATAAGTTTTGCAAGAGTGCTTGGGGGTGGAAGGTCGAGGAGGACCCTCCTAAGGTCGGGTGGAAGACAAGCGCATTAAGAGGTTAGCCCTGAATTCAGGTATGAACAACTGAGAATTTCATGATTGAATAAGATCATTGCAGTTAGAAAGAAATACTTGCTGTCATGATAATAGTATATGTTATAAAGCTACTACATAAAAGTTAAAGTATGAAAAGGAACCTTAACAGGCTATATGCCATCAAAATATCAATTATGAATTGAATGCTTGGTAGAATAATTGACATAGCACAGTACAGACAATATAAATAACAATATCTCAGGCGATATTATAAACGACAGAGCAAAACGTATTTAAGCAAGACTAAATACATGTGTACTTGGCTATATCAAATATAGAATAACTGAAACCTACCGATACTTCCATCTATGAAGTTAAAGATAGTAGGATCGTGATGGCATGGAGTTAATTTTTCAAGAAAACTATATGAGGACGTAACCCTCCCCACTCGAATCGAGTATGGGACCTCACAGAGAAGTACTCGAGGAATGGGGAAGGGCCTCTGTATGGTTGGCACCTTAGGTAACCTCTACTACGAATCATGACCTGAGTACCTATGTGGAAGAGCATAATGAGTTAACTATAAGCGAGCCGGTCGACAAGGGTTACAGTCGAAGGCGGCCGTTCTTTGTTAAAGAAAAGTAAAGCACCATGTATATTTCGAGCTAACCAAAATACGATATTCACTTACACATAAAAATTCCAGACATCAAAATGAACGCAAATATAGGAACTAATATATGCAAGCTGTAAAACAAGAAACCGAGCAAGGACCCGTCGGCTTTACAAATTCCTGTTAGACATATATTCTTCAAATAACAGTTAATACATAAATCCTTGATAAATACAAACCCTCGAATAACAGATTAATACAGTAGAGGGAATGTAAAGATGATGTTTATACATTAAACTTTACAAGGGATAACCGTAGGGATAACCCTGAGTCCAAATAAACTAAATCTCTAAATCAAGAATGGCATGACTTTACAGAATGGCTCCAAAAGGAAAGGAACGGCGCGGCGAAACTCAGGTTCCTTGCCGTAAAAGAAACCAAAAGGAATGCTTGTGAAATCCACCAAGCATACACTGTTAGCAACCAGAATAATCCCTCCAAACCATTATGAAGGCGGACAGCCTGTTGACACAGAAAGATTCAGACATGTGTGGAACCATGTGGGTTCAGAAGCAAGGCGCGTATAGAATGATAATGCTCACCTGAGAACAGTGGGTCGAGTATGTCCTATTTGCACGCGGACAACCCGGGGCAGAAACCTTCACCTGAGAATAATGGAAATGTGAAAATAAGCAGTGAGATGAAGTATAAACGACTTTCATGGTAAAACGAAAACAAAGATAGAATAATGTAAACCCAAACAGAATAACAACCTTAACCTGAAGTTCGAAAGGGAAACGGAGCTTTACCCTGTGTGAAGATATGTCGTGATGGAGCTTGGCTCTTTGGCAAGTTTTCTCCAGAGCCGAGAGCAGACTCGGTCGAAAAATCTGGAAGTGAAAGGAAACATTCCATTTGATATACCCAAACATTGTTATAAGCCAAGTGGAGGATCGACAACCGTTGATCCAGGTCATCCCACACTCACCGTCGGATGACAAGGGTGAATGACCGCCAACTTGCAACTTGGATTGCGCCGTTCCTTTGCCATTAAGGCTATACCTCGGGCTGGCAATCGAAGTAATGAGGCAGCCAGGCCGCGTGGGTGGAGGCTGGCCAACTGCGCCTCTGTGCGCCAAGTGGAGGCCGTAATCTGGCAAGCTGTGGAGGGTGATCGGAAAAGCTAGCCTCCATGGGGCAATTCCGATGGACGATTTGGAAAATCAACATATACGAATCATGTCATGAATTATGTAAACTGCCAATAATAAAAACATAATAAATATCAGTACTATGAAGGATCCCGAGGTCGGATTCGGGATTATATCAATTTTGGAAACTTATATATTAGCCAAGGTCCGAACTATCCAGAACGACAATGTAAATATTAAACTTTTGTGAAGCGTCGTGATACGACTGTTGAATTAACAATCATGTAATACATCCAATACGATAGCTCTATCCAGAATGCGAATTAACCACACATATATATCAAGTAACAAAACCTTTCAATATAAAGTAAAACATAATTATTGCCACATAATTCAAGCAAGGGTATTTCGTTAATACTATGATGGTAATACCATGTTCGTGTAATAATAATTTTTTTTTATGGTGTTGTTTGTTATTATCTGATGGGAATATGACACTAAACATATATACATTTTAGAAAAGCATATAATAAGATACTTAATCATGCATATTCATCCTAGTTTATCATGGATATTTTTATATATATAAATATAACTTGTTACAATATGATGGGCCAATACCATGTATTATCAATATAGCATGTTCCATGAATCATAACTCATTTCATATCACAATTAAAAGTCCAAAAAAAGCACTACTTTCCAAAAATGTCTTAGCTTTTCATTTGTCTATATTACTAAGAATATTCTAGAATATTTTGTTCCACCTAATAATTATTGATGATTAAATTAAAATTTTAGAAACTCTTTTCCAAAATAGATACGCTTCTCCCATAATAAAATTAATATATAGTATTTAGAAAATTGTAATGATAATAAAATAAATTCAATGTGGGTTATATTTAAAGAAAAATATGTCCATTATTAAATACTATTTTCATTTATTTCAAAAGATGTGTGAGTGGAGAATATGGTACTTAAATAGATATTTCAATATTTGGTATCTATTAAAAAAATAGTATTCATGATTAAAATGTTTTAAGTATTTTAATTTTTTTACATTTTTCTTCTTCAATTATATTTTTTTTATCAATTTTATCTAAAATCCAACCAAATATTTACTGAAATTTTACAATTAGTCTACATAATTAGAAGAGCCAATTAAAATTTAAAAAAATTATATACATTTATATATTAACAAATAAAATTAAAATTATATATATATATATATATATATATATATATATTATAATTATAATTATAATCTATCAAACAAACTAAAAATATCTAATTTTACAGCGTACAAATTTCTTTTCAAATTTTACACTCTAAAAAAAATTCACATTTGAAACGAAATTATTCCCTTCACATCCTTAATAAATCTAAACCTAAAATTTACACTAAAACACTATAACTTCTAACTCCCTAATGAACGGACATACACATAAGGTGGCCCTCTCACAGAGTCTGGCACTACTCACAAAGTATGTTCTCTTTATACACTAAGTAGCCTCTATAATTATCAAACTAAGTAGGAGTCTGAATTTATGCGTAACAGGCTTTATAATTCTCGAACTAAATAGGAGACTGTGCTCCGTTTACACACTAAATAGGCTTTATAATTATCAAACAGAGTAGGAGTTTGACTTTATGTGTAGCCGGCTTTATAATGTTGAAAGAATTTATATGTATTATCTGTAATTCGAAAATAGAAAAATAATTATAAAATTTTATTTATTTTTAATTTTAATTATTTTAAAAATTAAGAAAAATATAAATTTGTTTAAACAGTTCACAATTTTAAGTAGACAATGATTTTATGGTAGTAACTGGTAATTTTTTTTCAAAATTATGAAAGTGGGAATGTTTGAATTTTTTTTTTAATAGCGGAAATAAATTTAACACATTTTCAAATAATAGAGATGAAATTTTAGCCCATACATTTTAGTCTTTTAAATTTAAATTTTTATCTAAAATATATATTCTTAACTATTAATCCTGATACTTTAACTTCATAACTTGCTTTAGAAAAAACTGAGAAATAAATCTATAATATAACTTCTTAAAGTTGCTATTAAACAAAACTGAAAAGGAGATTTACAATATCACATCAATATATTGTATTCCAGGGTTGCCATAATGATATGGCTAAACAATTAAATATATCATTCAGGCGATGCTCGACATCACGAAACCCACGTTTTGTTCTGACATGAAACATCTACACAAGTGTTACTCCCTAAAAATGATAAATATTTCCATCCCTACACAGTATGCTCAGCTTCTTCCATATCTGTGAGACCTTGAAAATCTAATAACAGCAACGATGGCAATCATTTTAGGTATAACAATAAATGCCCATTGAAAACGGTGTGAAGTTATAAATGGATTTACTACTATCAAAAAATAGTTTTTTTTGTGGGATTTATATTTTTTTTGTATTCATAGTTTCACGATTATAATCGTGATTTAGATAACTCTAATATCAATTAAATTTATTCAAAATTTTACCAAAAAACACAAAATTTTCTAAACAAAGTTGTAGCATAATTAAACTAAGCTTTTTTGGATTTAATCATTTCATTATAATCTAACTGAATGAATTATTGTAATGAGAAAAATGGGAAAGGTAACGTGAAACATGATGTTTTATAGTATCGGGATTTAGATAAATCTAATATCAATTAAATTTATTCAAAAGTTTACCAAAAAACACAAAATTTTCTAAACAAAATTGTAGCATAATTAAACGAAGCTTTTCTGGATTTAATCATTTCATTATAAGCTAACTGAATGGATGATTGTAATGAGAAAAATGGTAAAGGTAACGCGACACATGATGTTTTATAGTATCGGGATTTAGATAAATCTAATATCAATTAAATTTATTCAAAATTTTACAAGAAAACCCAAAATTTTCTAAAGAAAATTATTGCAATTAAACTAAGCTTTTTTGGATTAATTCATTTCATCATAAGCTAACTGAATGGATGATTGTAATGAGAAAAATGGGAAAGGTAACGTGACACATGATGTTTTATAGTAGTCAGTACCCATTGGTTTCTTTTTCCTTTTAAAGTAGTTTCAGTGAAAGGAAGGGTCCCAATTTTTAATCCATGTATGTCAAACAATTCAGTGGTGCACCGAAATATATGCACCTTTTTCTCCAACTTGTCGTCGTGACCAGTGGGCAGCGGTAGCAATTATTATGATCAGATCGTTCACATCATCCATCTCTATCGATCACCAGAGACTTCAGAATAGAGCGGTTGACTTTAAAGCCGGCTGAGACACGATAACTGCCATTAAAACAATGAACGGAAGGCAATGAATGAATGGCTAAGAGGGAAAAAGACGTTCACGAGATTGTTTGAAGCTTCCATAACTGCTCTGCCTCCAATACCATCCCATTATTAACGAATAAAGCGACGTGTTACGCAGACGAAAAGGGCAGGGACTTGCAAAGTTATAACTGGTTTCTCGAAAACAGATGTTGCAGAGAAGCTGTCACGGTTAAGGCGACGATCTAATCTTTCATACAATTAAAGCGCATCTGTGTCACTGAGAATATATACTCCGTATCTTGTGTTTCTTGGTACAAACTTTGAATTCTCTGACTAGAACGTACACTTCATAGATGAAACTCGGAGCTTTAATGGCCGATACGGATTGATCTTGTTTAATAGGCCTTTACCTTCAGTCCTAACCATAGAATTGAATTGAATGTTGATAGAGGACATTCTGTATCTGGATGTTGAATGTATCTCGTCAGGTTTCGCAGAGGGGTGGTAAAAGGGGGGATGTTTTTTCGTATCACACATCATGTACCCAGAAGTTTCAGTTTGCAGCATTCATTACTTTACTGTTGGGTGATTGTCAATTGCGGTTTTGTACAAGGATCTCTCGCAGATACAACGTCCATTTCTTATTGCCTTTGTGTTCGGCATTTTTCATTTAAAAGCAGAAATTTGACTTGGTGTACTTTATATAATTTGAATGATTTATAGTTTTTTGATACATTTCAAGAGCACATATTAATTAACCATATATAATAAAATAAATTTATAGATAGATGTTTTTAACATTAATAGCATAATCAGGATTTGGAAATTAAATTTTGATTATCTGATTAATTCCAGAGATATCTATCATAAAAATCTTAGCTCTAAAAATAAATATAATTTTAGTTAAAATTAACCATGTTGAATTTAAATGATATATAGTGTTTATAGGAACAATTTTGTTTTCTTTTATGTTATTAAAAAAATATATATTTATATTTATATACAAACAATCTAATCATATTTTTCTTTCTTATTGTTTTTTACAATTAGGTGATATAAATTTTAGCAATATTGTTCATTTTTATTGTTAAAATGTATTTTCTAATTTAATAATTTTTTAATTGAATTTTTATTTAAAGATAAATTTATCATTTAAAATATTCCTATTAAATTTAACAAAATCAATTAAATAACTAAAATACTAAAAAAACATTATATTAATAAATTATTTATATTTAATTAATATATATGGAGGCCACTATACTTCCCGAGGAGAGTGGATGATACAGGAATAGCAAGGCCCAAACTGATACCATTACTCTCATCGGCCCTACATTGAT
This sequence comes from Pinus taeda, assembly GCA_000404065.3. Taxonomy (NCBI): domain Eukaryota; kingdom Viridiplantae; phylum Streptophyta; class Pinopsida; order Pinales; family Pinaceae; genus Pinus; species Pinus taeda. Next base: position 36,476 of record APFE030609093.1, on the reverse strand, counting down.
CAACACTATCACAGGGCAGAGAGCCATTAGATCACAGTTTATCTTTTGGCAAATTTTGATGTATTTACTTGGCTCATACATTGTACATATTTTTTAGCAAGGCTATATCTTTAGTGTATATAAGCAAGAACTAATAGCAAAGACGTATTTAGTGTATATAAGCAAGAACTAATAGCAAAGACATCACCCTGTGTGGTGTATGTGGAATCTACTATAGATGACAAACATATTTATAGCTCTTTTTTATGCTTTTTATTATAACATACAATGACTTAACACCCTACATGGTGATGATTGCACAAAAAACTCAAAGTTTTTGACAAACTGAAACATTTTTTGAACTGCCCATAGTAACAAAGATTTGAAAGCATCTATAATATGTAATTTTTCAATCATAATAAAAGATTACAATTTTTAGAATAGAAAAATAAATAAATATATATATATATATAAATAATTTTAACAAAAATAATTGATACCTTATAACAAGTAAATGATGTTTACAAATAACAACATTTACAACTATTATTTGGAAGACCAAACCTCACCCTTTTTACAAAATGATAACATCCGTTTAGATGTGCACTCCTATTATATGGTTTTAATCATATTCTTTTAATCTATATTTTAATTAAACGATGAAGTAAGCCTAGTCAACTAGTTAGAAGGAGATTAACTCCTCATTTCAAAGGTTATTGATAAACAATTTTTTTTAAATATATAAAAATAATTTTAATAATATTATTTTTAATAATACTATATATATATATTGGTATTGGTATTTTTATAGAATATTTATGTTAAATAGTTAGAAATTCATTCAAAATTGGGATATACCTACAGAGTTGAACTTAATATAGCCTCATCAACTATTGAACCTTGCTCAGCTTCTTACTCCTTTTCCTTGGTGAATTATTATTGCAATTCCTCAGAGGTATTTTTAAGAGGGCCAGATCTCTCTGATATTTTGTCACTCTACACGAATCCACACATATTATTTAGGGCTTTGAATCACAACTATTATGTTGAGTCGAGATGAATGAAAAATTCAATAGCATTAGTGTGTTCACTCTCGTTTGCCCTCACAACTCAATCCCACTGCCGTTTTTAAGAGTCAATGCAAGTTCACTGAGATTATCTAGTGTGCATTCACTTCGCATTGCCACCCATATGGAGCCCATTTCTCATCCCAATTTCTTTAATTGTGTCTAACATCATACTAAGCTCTATGATCCTTTATCAATGCTTTCATTTATTCCCAATCTCGATCATAATTGAAAATTTGAATAATCCTCCCTTACAACGTTGTCACAAATAGAAAAAAAAAACATGATTAGATGTGATCATGTGATCAAGCCCTTTTTACCTCTTCGCATCACCCAATATTTTCTTTCCCTTTCCAAACATTTTCTTTTGCAATGATTTTTTTCACACATTTTTTTATGATTTTACTTATATTTTATAATAATATTTTCATAATTAATTATGTGAAGGGTTAATTCTACTTTCTTTCTCAAAAGGGATGCGACTTCTTGGGAAGAAATACATATATATTACAACATCATTTATATCATGTATATCGCTACTCGATCAGCTGTGGAGAAGTCATTAATAAACACTCCCAACCAGCGAGGATAAAATCCACATATAATTCATTATCCATTTACTCTATATAGTTCATTATCCATTTACTCTGACCATTTTAATTCCTTAAACCTTCGTTATAAAAATTCCATGAAAAGTTCTTTAGTGCACATTTTAAGTGGCCATTACAATTAAATCATTCCTACTCAAAATAAATAATCTTGGGAGAACATAGCACTACAAAATTTGTTAAGCTATCATAACATTTATTTTTCTCAAACTCCACTTTATTTTGAAGCTTCTCATTAGATTTTAAAGTATATTTTTCCATTTTATTTCAATATTTATCTTCATAGCATCACAAATTTCACTAAGTTAAATTTATATTTTTGGTTTAATTTTTAAGACATTTACCGTATTAAATTGATAATATTGAATATTATTATCATGTATATAAAAATTCCCTTTTAATCGTTTTGCATGGAAAACAAATATCATTATTATTTTAAAGTTTAAGATTTTTTCCACCTTAGATTTCATATTTTTTATGTATTTTTTTTTAATTATCTTATATATAATAAAGGGAATAGTTGCGATGTACCATAGTTATGCTTCTACACTATATATTGATTCTCTTCAAATAAATCTTTTGACAAAGGGGAAATTATCTTTTAACTCAATAATGATTATCGATTAGCCATATTATTAATTGATAAATATGTTCACATTAAATGTTTCATTGCTAATATTTTAGTAATTGGCGATATTTTAAGTGTAAATAATGTTTATCTTCAAATTTATGAATATCTCTTTGTTTACCAAAACATATTCTATATTTTTTTTCCGCAATAACAATATCTATTTTTATATTATTGATAATATTTTAGTTGTAAATAATGCATATCGTTGTTATTTAATTGATTCATTGTATTGAGGAAGGTTTCAATCTGTGGATTGCTTCACTTAGCCCAAAGACTTTTATTGCTAATATTTTAATATTAAATAATGCATATTTGCTCAATAATATTTTCTATGCCTAGATTATTGATAATACTTCAGTTGTAAATGATGCATACTTTATTGTAAATATTGCATATGTTCGTATTTATAAATATGTTTCAAATAAGGCATATGTGCGGAAGTGCAAAGGAAGTCCATTCGGCAGAGGAAGCTTTCAATGTGATTAAAGGTTTTTATTTCTAATATTTGAGTATTAAAGAATGCATATGTGTTCTTTGCAATAACATTGAAACAAGTGTTAGACTTCTATGATATTATTGAATATATTTCAGTGACAAATAACGCATTCCTTCTCGTCTCTACAACTAATTAAATGGGGTCCACATTTCACCCACATTATTGTCTCAACCACATGCTCTTAGTAGACTCCACCACAAAGAGTAATTGTTTTAGTAAGCGATTGAAGTATACAAAGTTATTGCTAATATTTTAACTCTAAATAATACATTTTCATATTTTTGAATATTTAGAATATTTGTTTGTTTAGGTCCTTACGTGAAAGAGTTATTTGTGCATATCTTCGCACTTTGCACTAACTGCTAATATTATTGTTCATATTTTAGTTATATATATTACATATCAGTGGTCAATTAAGTAAGAATTGTATGGTACAAACCACATTAATATTGAATATGGTTGTGGTTGTGAGTGCAGATTTTTTACACACATTTATCTCTCCGACTATGCTTATATTTTTTATAATATTTTAGTTTCAAAAAATGCATTTTGTTTCTATCTAATTCATTCATTTTACAGAGGAATATTTAAAGCCTTTATAGTGTGGATCTCTGCATTTCATATTGAGGACATTCATTGACGAAGGTTTCAATGCACAGATCACTGTAGTTGGCACTAAAGACTTATGTGACATTGTTGCTAACATTTTAGCAATAAATAATGTCTATGTCCCTATCTCTACAGTTAATTATGTGGGGTCTACATTTCAACCAGATTTTTGTCTCATCCCATGCTTTTTCACATATACACATCTTCCTCTAGACACACTTCCTCCACACACACTCTTGGAAAGACTCCACGAGAGCGAGTAGCTATCTTAGTAAGAAATAAACGTATATGAATTTATTGCTAATATTTTAATTGTAAATAATGTCTATTGTCATATTTTTTAATATTTAAAATATCTGTTTGTTTAGTCTCTTGTACAAAGGTGCTCTTTCTATAGATCTACACACTTTGCACTAACTGCTAATATTATTGTTGATATTTTAGTTATAAATAATGCATATCAGTTGTCAATTGAGTAAAATTTGTGCGAAATGTACACAAACAAAACCACATTCCATTGGGCAAAAGCTTTGTTTATAAGAGATGGCGAAGTGAGAGTGATGTTCATTGTGTGGAGGAAGCTTTCAAATTTTCATTGTGTAGATACTAACATTGTTTATTATTATATTATTGATAATATTTTAAATGTAAATAATGTTCATGCAAAAGTGTGGAGAAGGTTCAGGCTTTCATTCTACGGATCGTTGCATTTCACTTTGAAGACTTTCATTGCTAATATTTTAGTATCAAAACATAATCCATATTTGCTATTTGAAATAACATTTTTTATGCTTATATTATTGATAATATTTTACTTGTAAATAATGTGTACTATTATTATTTAACTAAATCATTATACAGAGAAATATTTGAAGCCTTCAATGTGTGGATGCCCGCTCCTTGCATTGAAAGCTTATGCTCATAATATTGATAACATTTTAATTGTAAATAATTCATATGTTCATATTTATGAATATGTTTCAAATTAGGCATATATGTGGAGGTGCAGAGGAATCTTTCAATTTGAAGATCGCCACACTTGATACTAAAGGATTTGATTGCTAATATTTTAGTATTAAATAATGTATATTTGATGTTGGAAATAACATCAAACAAAATGTTGGACTTATACAATTGTTGCTAATATTTTACTCATAAATAATGCTTATCTCCTTGCCTCTACTGCTAGTTAATTGATCAAGCCAACATTTTTTGTGCATTTCGTAGTGTGCATTTGCAATATGTCGTTGTTTCTATCTCTGCACACACACAATGGAAGCCACCTTCACACATCTTCTTTTGCTTTCACATAGCTTATTCCACACAATTGGTAACCATTGTGCCTTTTCTTTATAATTATTATCTATTTTAGTTAAAATAAAATAGAATGAAACTAATTATTGCCAAAAGATAACACTACACTAACAACAATAATTCCTAATATTGCAGAACGAACTCTTTGTGCAAAGATGATTAGTTAATTTTCTTTTCACATTTCATTAGTATTATTCCACATTTGCAATATGTCATTATTATTACCTTCATCGATGCACAATAAAAGTCATGTTCCAACATCTTAGTTCGTTTCCACGAAGCTTTGTCTGCACAACTAGTTTTTTTCGTTTATTTGTTACTAAGTCTGAATTTCATCCTATTTTGAGACTTTTTCATTTATTCATTCTTAACCACTAATTGTTTCTCCTTTTTTTTTATAATTATTATATTTTTTAATTAAAATAAACAAATGAAGCTAAATTAAAGTGAGGGTTAATCATTTAATAATACAGATAATACAATTTGGAAGAAACTCATTATGTAGAAGAGTACAGAGGCATCTCCACTTCTTCACACAATGAGCCATCATCTATACTCTCACGTACAACCACCTCCGCATAGCTTGGTCGATACCTTTATATGGATACGATATGTAAATAAAGTAATGTTCTCTCATGTAAAATTCCATTTCTAGTTTTGTGTAAGCAGGGAGAAGGGAAAGAATCTTGTTGCAAAGAAGGAAGTTCAATGTGCAGAAGTTCATGTCATTCTGCAGTCCTCCTCACACTGAACTTCCTTCCACATAATAATATTTTTGAAGTTGAAGCTTGTAGAAAGATAAGTCCATGTATTTTTGCATTTCATCATTAGCGTCAGGTTCACATTTAATCCTTATTCGATAATGTTTTTGCATTTTCAATATGTCTTTATTGTCACCTCCATATATGCACAACATAAGCCTTCTTCGCACATCTTATTCCTCTTCCAGACAACTTCTTTCATAAAATTGTTAACAGTCTTGCCACGTGTTCATCATCATTAATCATTTTAATTAAATAAAATAAAATAAAACCATTTATTGCTAAAACATAACACTAAAGTAATAATAATAATTCGTAATATTGTGTAAGGAACTCGTTGTGCACAAGTTAATCATTAATGTGGGTCTCACATTTTATTCTTATTATTCCATTCTATATGTATGTTTAAGGGATCTTAGAATATTTCATTGCGCATAACTCGTCACTTCACATTGAAGGTTCTTACTACTAATATTTTAGTATTAAATAATCCATATTTGTTGCTCCCAATAACACTCACGCAAGCGGTTGAGTTATACGATATTACTATTAATATTTTAATTATTAATAATTCTTTTATTGCTAATTTTTTAGTATTAAACAATGTGTATTTTCTCTTCCAACATTTTGATTTTTTATAGTACATATCTCCATAATGTCAAATATCAATGGTTAATTGAGTAAAGGTTGTGTGAAATCCGAACTAAATTGAATCATTGATCACAATATTTTTTTATGGTTATGTTACTAAAACGAAGGAAATATGTTGAAGTACCGAGATAGTCCATTGTACAAATAAATATTTTGAGCTTTGATTCTGTAAATCCCCGCATTTCACATTAAAGGCCTTTGTAGATTTTTCTCGGAATTAATTTGTAAGTGATGAGTTTGGTTGCGGAAAAGTTCAAAGCTAACATAGAGTATCAGTTTTTATTTATCAAATTTGATATCATATATTATAATTTTTATTTGCGTAGTATAACACTAATTTTTATAACATATTTTATTATGTAATTAATGTAGATTTTGTATAGTTAGTTACAAGCGATAGTGTCAAACCAATAAGACACAATTGTTGAAATCCCATGGCCAACTACCTATTTTTTATTATTTTTTTTAACAATGTTCATTAAATATTTGTATAATGTAACAAATGAAAAATGGCATTCAAGTGGTGAATTGACATCTAGAATTTGAAATTACTTTCCCAAAGTAAAAATTGGCCAATAGTAAGGCAAGTATACTTAGTAAATCTATTGGATATGCATTAGTTCAGTGAATAATTATGGAAAACACTTTTATTTATTAGAAAAATAACTTTAATGAATGAGAATACAATGTGGTTTACGATATTAATAAAATAGTATCTCGACACTGATTTCAAAAGCATGCAAAATAGATTAATTATGGAACATAATCATGTCAATTACACTATTTCAAATTGGAATTTATGTAAAACATATATGATTCAAAGTAACAAAATTTACAATTGTATTTCCTAATTAAATATGAGGCAAAATCTGTATTATTCACTTTTATAATGGTAAGTGGTTAGTGGATAGCATTGAAATCGATAATAGTTAAATGTCGTTTTAGAACTTAAATATCAATTCCTAATTTACATGATTTATTGCCTCTAACACATTATATATACATCATTTGCATCTAAAATTATTTTTTTAATGTTCATTTTGTTCTAGACTTGTTAGTAGGCTATAGGCAGTCGATTTGTTTCATTTTTCTGAAGTTGTTAAGTCTTTTAAGGTATCTCTTGATAACTTGCCTATTTTTTTTTGCATTTGTTAGTAATAGCAAAAAAATGGCTCAAAGAAACAATGGAAGGGGGACAAAGGTAGATATACATGGAGGGAGTGAAGACATCTTAATGCTCAACAAATATATTTTAATGCTAATGGATAAAATACTAGAACTTTAGTGAACACTTAGGCATCATGAAGATGAACTATATATCATAATAGCATTGTTAGAAGAGATATTGTAAACCATGAATAGATGAATCAGTTCTCGGTTCCGACAACATAATCTATACAAGAATTAATGCCCAAAAACAATGGTTAATTAGTAAATAAAGCACTACCAAGTTTTGATATTTTTGTGAATAAAAATTGAAATTTAGTATATGCTAAACACTATGTATTGTAATATTCTTGACAGAGTTAAAGAAAAAAAACATATCAAACTATTTTGGATTATAGATCTATGTGTAATGCAATATGTTTTATAAGTTATATTGGTTTAGAAACTCATTTCATATTTGTATGATAACGAATTATTTAGATATTTGTTTAAATATTGTATGGAATAGTTATATAAAATGAACAAAATAATGGATTTGTAAACAAGAAAATAGTCGTTGTAAAGTGTTGTCACCAAAAAATGCAGCCTATCTAATTTGTATTGTTTGAGTAGTTATAGAACTTTCAAATTTGATAAAGCAAGAAAATGATGTAAGAAATGACATTGCAGAAAAACAAAAAATGACATAGAATAGTATAAAACATAAATTCAAAACAAAAAATAGTTGATTAGATTGCATCTGTGTCCAATGTCATACTAGCATTTGCATTGATAGAAAAAATTGTCTTCTTTGCTCTGATAATTAGATTGCTAATATTGTTCGCATGAGTATAGTATATTGATTACTAATGTGAAATCAGATCACAAATGTCGAGTAAAATGACACAACTATTGGTATTCTTGCCAATGTAATGAGTGAGCATTGTGCTATTACGAAATTTCTTAACAACCTAAACAAAGAAAATTGTCATTGTACTCGTACAACTACATTTTGATGGTTTGTCATAAACGTGCCATGTGTTTCAGAGTTGCTCAATATTTCAATAGAATTTGTTTTTTCTGCAAAGTATTGATTGTAGAAAATTTTTCGTAATGCAGGTAATTACTTTTTCCAGTTTAATTCCCATCATAATACACTATTTTTCAATCTTGTCACTTGCATGTATTATGCAGTGTAAGAGATGAAAATAAACAAAGAGAGAGTCCTGCTTCAAGCGCTGCAATACAACACAGTCTTGTTGATAGTCTTAGCAGTTGTAATTAGAGTAGTGCATCTTGCGCATATAGTTTTGAATAGATTCTTATATACGATAACCACTTTTAGATATCCTTGAAAATATTGTAAAATTAATATGTAAAATAGACACTTAGCAACATGAAGTCAAATGTATTTCCTTGCTTTGTTCTTTATCCATGTCTATTTAAACAATATGATATAGCTTCCCATGTATTTTCCACTTGGCAAGGAAATTAGATTTCATGGACTTCTAGATTTCTTTCCTTTGTTCATCGCACATATGAATGTTGACTGTAAAGTACAGGAAACTCTTTCTTGTTTTTTAACTATATTTTTTTAGGAAAATCAGCAGGAAATCATTTTGTTGTAAATCTCTTTGAATTGAAAAACATGTTGAAACATGTTTATCGTGTACTTGAACCTATTACAGATGAAACAATTGTAAAATCATACATAGAAACCATACATTAGATGAAGAATAATTTTTCCCGAACATTTTGATATACAAGCCTATGTATACGTAACATATTTTTCATTTCAATGAAAATTGGGTTTTCCTGATCTGTGGAAAAAAATAGGTAGATGGACAATGATTTCGTAACAATAAAACATTCAAATAAAACAAAACTTATTGTATCCTTGTCTTGTTCTCCATTGCTGTCTTCGATTTCCAAAACATATTGCATTAATATTTTTGTTATCCAAATTGAAGTGGTAGTGATTCTTCCTACTAGAAAAGCACCGTCATTAGGTGAAAAACTTGTAATTGTCATGTCTGGAAAAAATTGATACTTTGTACAAACAAGACAAACGTTTGCTATGTTGTTAAATATATTTAGGCAAATAGTTTTCTCACAATCACCACTATCACATTTGTTCTTTGGAATAATTTTGAATTATTTAATAGAAGCACTAACATTTGTAACAAGCTTTGACTCATGTTTTTCAATTAACGATGTTGGAACAAGCAATGTTATTGTCATCTTCACCTTTTTATCTGTAAAATATCTAGAGAATATTTCTTTTGACTTATTTGTTTTGTTGAAAAATGTTCAATATGTAACCAACACAACGCCATGAATATTCCCAATTATATTATTACTGACATATTTGATCAACATTATTGTAGGCATGACCTCTTTTTTCCTACTCGTGTACATTGAATTGAAATATTTTTTTGCTTTTTTTTTAAGAAAAAATGGATGAATAAAAAAATGGAGATGGGGAAAAAATAGAAAAACGAAAAATTTGATACAAATTTAATTGAACATGTGCAAAAGTACTTATTTGCATTTATTTCTTCACTAATTTTTGTTGGTTTTTTTTTTGGTCTATTACAATACCTATTTTTGTGGTACCACTCATTGGTAACTCTACAACATCATCCATGTCTACTGTGACATCATTTGAATTCGATAATTTTTCTTGTTCACAAATATTACACTGAAATCACTGCTTTAAAGGACATTGTAATTCAAACTAAGTAAGAATTTTTTGATGAAGTAAGAATAAGATAAATCACACTCATTAGTAGTGTACACAAATTCTAGATATATTTTAGTTTTAGAAAATACAAAAGTTTTATACAAATAATCAAAGTACTTTTTTCCTTGTAATTGTTGTCTTGAATTTCAATCTCTAAATGTCATATGTTTCCCATATATTTAAAAATACTTTCTTTTAGTTATAGTACATTAAACAAATATGGCTCAAAATCAATTGGGGAAAAAAATAGCTGCGCTATGTAATATAAATGCAATAAAGTACAATAAATAAAATGGAAACATGCCTCTTAGAAGAGTTATCATTGTCCTTAATGGTATTTCTATGATTGTATTTATTTCTACTGCTATGATGATATGAGTACTTAGATTGAATATATAGAAACAAGAAAAATAATTGTTTCTAATTCCACAACACATAACTACTTCATAAATAAGAACTATATGAAGGTAATTTATTTTGTCCAAACATTGTTAGTACTCTCATATACAACTAATAATGTAGTGTTAACAAGTCAATAATGCTACATGTTTTGTAGTTTCATTGTAAATGATAGTCCCTCATGGTGCAAACTGCTAGAACACTATCCTACAACTCATATGAGAATTCTATCTATAACCATCTCTTTTGAAAACTTGCTTGAAAATGGACATGCAATCATAACGTGTATGGTAAAAATATTGCATGATGAACACTTAGCAAATGCTTCTATGGATAGCACAACCAAAATTAGTAAGTTGTATTGCAATGTTAGCATATAAAAATTAGGCATATGTATTAGACACTTAACACAGTTGGACCGTTTGATAGAAAAAAGTTAATAATAATAATAAAATAAAATAATAATAATTAAAAATTCTATGAAAGTCATGATTTGACTACAAATGTTTTAAGTTAAATGTCTTCCTTTAAAAATAGAGAAAATAATCAATGGCTTGTGCTCCTACATGTTTAATTTTTTTTACATTGTTTTGAAATAAATGATATCGAGGATATGTAATACCTTTACATAGTTATTTTTTTTCCAATAATAAATCATGTCAGTTTATAATATATTTTATAGCCCAATTGTGAACAATGTCAATCCATTTTGAATTTTTGAACATTAGAACAATAAATTTTGGCTAAATTTGAAAATAACAATTAATTTCTATGCATTTTGTTTATCTGTATTGCTATATTTATTTCACTGTCTATACCATACGTCAAAGTAAATCGTGGGTGATTTTCCTTTGCGACTAACATAAACATTTATTTAGTAAATCACCATACATACCTCATTTTATGCATAGTGGAATCTCTACATAATAAATAATAATAATAATAATAACAACAATTAACATTAATAGCTTTAACATTATTTTCCCTATGCACCTCATGTTTTTTCGAAAACACTGTGTGTGAATTTCATCCCTCTCGAATAAAATTTCCAATATAAAATCTTAAGATAGTAAAATATATGCAGAATAAAATGTTCTCTACATGGCCCCATTAAGAGGACTAACACATTGTGAGAGCACTAATGAAACCCCTGTTGTATTATACTTGGGGGGGGGGGGGAGGGGGGGGGTAATGTGGGATATGGAGGGAGGTACCCAAGGGAATAATATGATGTAATAATGTAAGGATGATAGACAAATAGGCCATAGTTAATAAATAAAGTTGTTAACCCACATTACGCAAGGGACCACAAGTAGTTAGAGAATATTTTGATAAGCCCATTTTAATGGATATATGGTATTGACAGACCCATGGTAATTACCCATAGTATTGCATGTATAAATCCTATATAGAAGGTAGAGATGACAAATGTCAGTATCAACAAGCATATGGCCTGTGGAGTGATATACTTCCTTAAGGAGTAATTGTATGGCATTACCTTACCTCAAGGGTTTTGATATTAATAAATATATGAATATTTTATATTTTGTTCATGTATTTGTATTGATATTATTGGCAATTGTTGGGCATATTTGCAATTATAATATATTTGAAAGTTAGATCTACTACAAGTGGTGTACTTATCGGGGATAATATTGCGTACAAAGGGAGGTACCCAAGGGAATAATGTAACAATGTAAGGATGATAAATAAATGGACCATAATTAACAATTAAAGTGGTTAACCCATATTATGCAAGGGACCACAAGTAGTTAGAGAATAATGGGATAAGCCCATTTTATTAGGTGTATTGTATTGATAAACCCATGGTAATGACAAGTGATATTGTATGTATTAAGAATATATAGAGGCTAGATACTCTCGATTGAGAGATACCAAGTCTTCTTGTATTAAAAAGCATATGGCTTGTGTAGTGGTCTCCTTCCTTAAGCAGTAGTTGTATGGTGTTTCCCTACCTCAAGGGTTTTGATATTAATAACGATATGAAGTTATTGTAATATATTGTGTTTTTCTTCCCGCATATTTTTATGTTCGATATTTTATTATGGAAAATATATTACAATTGGGATCAGAGCAATTTCTTGGCCAGAGTGGGGAGACTTATATTTTTCCTTTTTATAGGAATTTTTTGGGCAGTGAGTCTACAGATCATATATGAAAATTTTGGTAAAACAATTTGCCAAAAAAAATAGCATATCTGAATTCCTTGCAAAAAAATTCCCAATTTAAAAAAAATGTAGTTGAATCAGAGTTCGGATGAGGGGCAACTCACTAATCTAAAATGAGTTTTTTTGCAGAATTTTTTGATGGAATATCATGGATGATGACACTCCAATATATTTTTGGAGGTTTATGTATAATCTTAGAAAATTGATTGTAGATATGAGTGCCTCTTTAAAAATAACCCAATTAAAAAAAATAATCAATCAAATCGGAGTCCAAAAAAAGGAGATATCACTGATTTAAAATCATCTATTTTTTTAGAATTGTTTTTTATAGCTGGATAGTTGCAGCGCCAATCTGAGTTTTTGAATTGCTCAGATCATGATTTCAAGCACATAGAAAGACACAGAATGGTCATTCCATTTCTAGAAATAGGTTATAATAAGGATTTTGTACTATATTGACTGAGTTATGGCCATTTTAAAATTTGTCACACAAATAAGGTAATTTTTTCCAAAACCCGCATTCTACTTCATTGGTTTTACAGAACTTTTTTTACAAGAAAATATGATGGCCTTAGTATTGAATAATTACTAAAAAAGGAAAATTCCAAATATATGCAATTATAGAAACCTTTATTATTCCTTTAATTTAGAGATGAGGCTATCAGATGGTGGAACTCACTTGATAAAAAGAAATTAGTAAGCCTTCTTGATGAAGAATTTGAAAAATTCATTTTGGACCAATGGCCTCATGCTAGAAAAAAGGATAATGGAAAACATAAGGGGTTGTTTTATGCTAGTATCTCATTATTACATGTTCATGGATGTATTCAGCAAGAGGAGATCATTGTGTCTATCTATTCTAGTTGCAAGCATAATTTTATCAATATTAATCTGGGAAAAAAATTGCAAGTTCGAGTCAAACATATTGAGAACACAAAGGTTGATGATGTTGATGTTAAAATTTATAAAGATTTAAATATTTCTATGGATTAGTACGTGCTTAATTTTTATTTTCATGTTGTAGATGTGGATGAATTGGATGTTGTTTTCGAATACCCTTGGATGGAATCCATTCGTACTATCAATATTAATGTACAAAATAAATTATTGAAGTTGTGGTATAAAAAGAAGAAAATTACATTACAGGAAATTTCGATCAGTATATTGGTAGAGTTCGAGGAGGCTCAAGTATAAAACTCTATAGATACTGACACCTCAGATCAGGAGTCTGTGGTTAGATATATTACACCGATTCTCCCATGCATAACTTGTTTTCCAGTTTTTTACTATCAATAGAAAACCCATATGCTTCCAACATAACACAAATGCATATGTGCTGCATTTCACTACAAATCCTCCTCACAAACCCACATAAAAACCAACCCTGAATAATGAAAATTAACATTATTAATCATTATTCTATCCTGCACATACCCCATTATATGTTAAGATTCGTAGCTCTAAAATCAAATATCTACGCAATTTCTCTCTTACATGTAGTTCATACTCCGCATGGTAAAAGTTCCACAAAATGAAACATAATAATATTCCATGTTCTCTTGCAGATACCTTTTCCTCTATAAACATTAATATAATACACAATATACCATTTTAAAATTTGTAAAAGTATCTCCTCACAATGAAATATAAAGTGAAGATTAATTCGAAAAATCAATAAACATACCCCATCTTTCGCACAGTCAAAGCTCTACACAATGAAATGTAATAATAGTAATATATTAACATTAATTACCTAATATTAACATCCATATACATTCTTCATTCCCATAAAAATACCCTATCCTAATCTCATCCCTATCGAATAAAGTGTCCAATATAAAAGCTAGTCATAGTAAAATCTTTACACAATGAAATCTCCTACACATACCACATTATCTGCAAACATTCAATTCTAACACCAATGCTTAGAGTAATATCACACTATTAGAGCACTCATGAAACCCCTCGTTCTCCCATATATACCCTATTTTTCATATTTCCTATCGTAAATAGAGAACACATGTAATATCCCTCCATGGATGTAATGAATTATTTAAGACAACATTGTTTCGATGGGCATAGTGGGAAAATGCTTTGGAAATACATTGATATGTTATGTAAATAAATAATTTGAATAAATATATAAGAAGAAGAGATCATAAATACCTAGGAATGAAACACCTAGAAATAAGACTCTTGCAAGAACAAATGAGTATAATATCATAGGTAAATGAGAGTGGATAATTATTTCGTGATAAGAGTTCTAGATAAAAAAATTTAGATAAGCTTAATGGATATGATAGAAAGATCCATTAATTTTCTTAGATGGAGAAATATGCTAAGGTTAGAAAATTCGAAAATCATTGTGGGAGAGAAAGGCAGGGATTTATGAAAAAACATAGGCAATTGGATAAGAAAATCCACAGAAGCGAGATGTTACTAAATGAAACATTATCATGAAAGAAAGGTATAAAATACCTATTGAATGGATCAACAAGGCGGTTTTTGAATTCCTTGGAAATTGAATCATACCTCGGGGGGAACTAGTGGATCAGTTAATGGATGGTAGGACAACACGTTTTCCCCTCTAGTGAGAACAAGTCAAATGACATCCTCCATCTCATTCATTCTAATGTATGTGGTCGGTGCCCGTACATTCTATAGGTGGCCATATCTACTACATCATATTTATTGATTAATTCTCAAGGAATACATGGATACATTGCTTAAATCACAAGGATGAAGTCATAAAAGTGTTAAATGAGCTCAAAACATTGCTCAAAAATCAAACAAGGAAGAAACTCAAAACATTTAGGTCCAACAATGGTGGAGAGTACGCATCAAAGGATTTAATTGATTTTTACAAGAAGGAAGTTATAAAGAAAGAAACAATTGTTCCCTATACTCCTGAACAAAATGGAGTGACTGAAAGAAAGAATGGGTGCATTATAAAATTGTCCCATGCCATGCTCCATGATCAAAAGTTTTCAAAGTTCCTCTAGGGAGAAGAAAAAAAATTCGCCTTATGCGTTCAACACATGTAGCATCATCAAGCATTGAAAAATAATACCCTCAAAGAATCAATCACAAGTTTCAAGCCCAATGTTGGTCATCTCTGTATCATTTCCTGCCCCATATAACTTCATATGCCAAAGGACAAAAGGAACAAGTTGGAAGCCCTGGGAAGAAAATGTATGTTTGTTGGATATTGTGAAAATTCTAAGGCATTTAGAATATATATTCCTAGTCAAAGGAAGGTTGAAATTAGTAGGGATGTTATATTCAATGAAAATTCATCCCTTGAAAAATAAATGGACCTTCCTCCGCCTCCTCCTCATGAGTAGAATGTTGATATGGATATTTTAGATGGTCCCCTCATGCCTGAATCTGAGATAGATATTGTTGATGATCCCATGGAGCCTATGGATCTCCTAGATCCCCTCCATTTGATCCTCCCACCAAGAAGATCCCACTTGGCTTCAAGAAAAATTGCAAGAAGACAAGAGACGTGTTCTTGTTTGAAGATCATTTAGAGAAAGGAAGAAGTCATGTAGGTATGCGGGATATGTTGCAGCCATGAGCACTGTGATTCAAGTTGGATGCCCCACATTCAAAGAAGCCATACAGGAACAAGTTTGGAAATATTTTATGGTCAAAGAATATGAATCAATTATGAAGAATGATGTATGGGATGTTATGCCAAGACCGAAGGAGAAATCCATGGTGACTTCAAAGTGGTTATTCAAGATCAAACATGGTGTTGATGGTAGCATTGAGAAATACAAGGTAAGGTTCATAGCTTGAGGATTCTTTTAGAAAGAGGGATACAATTATGATTATATATTTGAACTTGTGACTTGTTATGCAACCATTCATTTGTTAGTTTCCCTTGCTGCAAGTCAAGGATGGACCCTTCATCATATGGACGTGAAGACTGCATTCCTCCATGGCATGTTACAATAAGAAGTGTACATTGAGCATCCACAAGGATTCCAAGTAGAGGATCGAAAGAAACATGTATGCAGGTTGAAGAAGGAATTATATGGTTTGAAATAAGCCCCTAGAGAATTGTACACCCACATATATAGTTATTTGGTGAAGCTGGGATTCATAAGAAGTAATGTTGATCCCAACCTCTACTTCAAGGTAGTCCAAGGTATGCCATTTTTTTTTTTTTTATATGTTGACAATCTATTCTTGATAGGTAGTGAGCCCCTTATGATCGAGTGTAATAGGGAGTTGGCCTTTGAATTTGAGATGAAGGACCTTGGACTCAAACACTACTTTCTAGGCCTTAAGGTGTTGAAAAGGGATAGTGAGATTTTCCTTTCACAAGGAAATATGTTGTGAAGTTGTTGGAATATTTGCAATAACAAAATGTATGTCACTACCCAAACTGATGGAAATGAAGTTAAAGAAGTTATGTGGAGAAGTATTTGGAAAATCCATCTGAGAATAGATAATTGATTGGGGCTCTCATTTTCCTAGTGAGCACCCATCCGAACATATTTTATGTAGTGAATGCATTGGGTATATTTATGATTGATACTGTCCATGCAAATAGGGTCATTGTTGAACACATTTTTAGATATATTCATGGGGCGGTCGAACTTGGTCTGAGATATGCTTCGGAGATGTTCAACTTCAAGGATACATTGATGTTGACTAGGCAAGAAACCTTGTCGATGGGAAGAGTATGTATGGATCAATAGGAAGCAAAATTTTGTAGCATTCACTACCATCTAGGAAGACTATATTGCTACTAGCATGGCTAGTTGTGAAGCATTTTGGTTGAGGAATCTCTTTGGAGAGCTATTTAAGCAAGTCCTACAACATACATTGATATATTACGATAGCAAGAGTGGGATCTGTCTGACAAACAATATCATATTTCATGACAAGTCCAAGCACATAGATATTTGATATCACTTCATTTGAGATATGGTGTAGAGGGGAGTTTTTCAACTCCATCACATATTGACAGATGAGAATATTGAAGATGTTTTCACCGAGGCTTTACCAAAATGGAATTTCTTGGTCTTCAAAGAGCTTCTTGGGCTAATGGATGTGACCCCTCCTAATAAGTTACATTCTTAATCGACGGAAATGAGCCATATCTTCCCCCCCATTTGATCTCCCAGGGTGTGGAATTTGGGTAGAGGGCTTCTAGGGTTAAGGGATCTTTGGACAATAGGGTATCACCCATATCTGTTACCAATATGGTTGGAGTACTAGCTCCCCTATATTGGTATTTACAGAGTATACCCCAATTGTTATCATACCCACAAGTTGGGATTGTTTCGATTGCCCCTCCCTGTCTAATAAACGAGTTGAGGAGTCTTGGGGGCATGTGATCCTTACCTTTAGGTAAGTCAGGTATCTCGCCCAAGATCAAGTTATGATGCAAGTGTTCTACCACATGATTGTTGAGGGTCATTGTTGGAAATATCAGTAGGCAATAGGATGGGTTTAGTAGTATCTCCCCTAATCACCTATTTCTCGATATGGGGTCAGAGATATTTAGCTCCCCCATGAGATTTTAGGTTTAGATGTACTCCGGAATGTGGTTTGATATTGATATATACTCTCTAATGAGATATAGGGTGGCATCTTTTTCTCCCTGGTAATACTTCTTTTTTAGTCTCAAGAATGTTTTAGAAGATAAAGTTTAGCAAAGATGGTACATATGATGACAGGATGACATGTTGATTGATGGGCAGATATTGATAGGTGGAATTTTCCCTAGTTGAGATTGAGTGTTAAAAATATGCAACTATGGTAAAATTTCACTTTGAACAAATCAATTTATGGATATAATAATGACATTGAATTCCTCTTTTTGAGAGGACCAAAATCGACCTAAATATCACTGAAATCGGATAAGTGAAATTGTACTTATGAAGGAAAGCCCACATATGCACATTTGATCAACAACAGCCCTAAAGGAAATTAGTCACACTTGGAAGCCTATAAATAAAATTGACCTAAAGCTCATTTGGACATTGCAAATAATTTTCTTCCTCTCTTCTTCATTCATTGTTTCACACAGGCCTGAGGCAAGGAGGACAACAAAAGATTGCAAAGGTCCAAAATTTCAGCGCCTGAGGCTCGCATTTGTTTTAGGGTTTTGGGTTACAATCGCAGGAACATAACAAAGAAAAATAATCCACAAACATTGGATTTGAGGAATCAAGGGATAGATAAAAAATCTTCAGTCACTCATACAACATCTTCATGCATTCGACTGGGAAGTTTGACTCACATTTTACTGAAGACTGAAGTTGACCGCATATGATTGCAAACGAGAAAAGTTGTCTCTAATATATTTTGATTCTCAAAATATATTTTTGGATATTTTTCTTTTTTTTTTCTAAATGACTTTTTATTGGGCTCATTATACTCTTTGTTGAACATCTTATGAAAATATAATAGAAGAATAATTTCTAAGGGTTTTCCCCCTAGTGGAGTTTTTCCCTGGTCTTTGACCAAAACTAGTGCCTCTTGTTGATGTGTTGATTTTCTATTTTGTCATTGCATTTATTGTTATATCTTAAATTACTATTGATGAATGGAAATACTAATTGTAATTTGAAAGACTACTAATTCAAGTATTGAATTGGGCTAAATTAATTGATACAAGATAGAAAAATCCAAAAATTTAACAAAAGACTCGAGCAATATGACTCCATTAGTATATATTCCAAAAAACAACTTCACAACATACTTTTCTTGTAAAAATTTGACATGGTATCGGAGAAATATGACAATGGCATTAGCCATAAATAATAAACAATACATAATTCCAACATGTATTCAAAAAAAAAACTATGATACCATATTTTCCCAACATATATTTTCGTGAAAGGAAAATGTCAGTCAGCCTTTCCCACACCTCAAAAAAAAAAAACCTTGATTCACAACGTCTAATTCAACATCAAATACCAATACTCATGGACCTCACCAGATTGTGATTTTGAGAAATTTTGTAAATATTTTTAATTTCATGAAAGAATATAGGTTGTTACTCATTAATTATGACAGCTAAGCCATTGGGACGCTTGCACACCTCATTAGTTTAGATAGATATCACACTTAAAGATATTTTTGTAAATGTTTTGTTACAACTCTCCCTATAATAGGTAAGAATAAATCATTTGCAAGGGTTATATTTTCTATTCTAGAGGCTATAATATTTTGCAAGTATTGCAAGATCTGACGCTTTATGACATGTATGTTGTTCTAGAATATTAATGAAGAAGATTTTGGTGATTCCAAGCACTGATGGAGTATGTGTTCTCATCTTTTTATCATTTTGATATATGTTACTTTCCTCTTAGAAATCATGTAATTGTAGTTGTTGGCACTCAATCTTATATGTCAAATTTATCTATGTGATATTATGGAAAATAGTACATGTAATTGTGAGATTGAAAGCCTTAAAATGTGCTCCATGGTTTGTAATTTAATTTTCTTTGCCTATACATAATTCTGTTGAAGTCTAGTGCACAAAATTATATCTCTAACCCTCTACACCAGATTTCATTCTTTTATCTCTTCCCTCACCTACACTACAACAGATAAAGGGATTTCACTATCAGTGTGTAGGCCACCATGGCTGAACTTCAATTATTTGGAACTAAATTTTTTCAATGTGTGAAATGGAATTTTCTTCTCAGTAAGATAATTGAGCCAAACCTAAATCATTCTATATTCAACTCTTGAGCAACATTGATCTATTTTCAAGGGACTTTATGATGTCCTAGGTACTTACCCTCCTCCTCAACCCAGGGGGTTGTCTCTATGAGCAATAACATCATAAGATTCCATTATTAGGGAATGAATTAGAATATATTTCTATGGGTATAAATTCATGCATTCCTTTGTATCGTGAGAAAGGGAAGTGTGGGTCGAGATATCTCACCTTTGTGAATCCATCGGGGATGTTTTGAGAGTGTAAGCATAACTTTTAAGAGGCTTCACATCACCTTCTAATATTTTTTCCAAGGGTTGAATTAGAATATATTTCCCTGGGTATGATTTTTGAACATTCCTTTTGTATGGTGAGAAAAGGAAGTGTGGGTTGAGATTTTTCATCCAGATTGTAACCCTAGTTTTTAGGAGGCCTGATACTCATTCAGATACCTCTCAGCAAAAAACCCCTCCTGTATTTCTGAGGAAGAATTGTCTCCAAGAGAATTTGGAGAGAAAGAACCCCAAGAACTCCAAATACTGTTGTTTTTTTCCTATAGGACTCAACCTATAGCTATGATAAAGCTCAAATAAAATATTCTAAAACCCCATCCATAGTTTTAGAGTTTTGAAAATAACATTTCCCTCCACCTGGATTTACGTTTCATAGCTTAAGTCTAAAGATACATCTATAAGTTCTGATCCTTTTACATATCATACCTTCCCAAAATTTTAATAAGTAAAAGATATCCTCACTACTAGTCCATCTCAACCTCCCCAGTGTTACTTTCCACCGAATATTATCTAGTGTCATTAACCCAACATCTCAACTAGACCCCACAACAAATCATTTTCAACCTCCTTTGTAAAATATGGTTGTCCTTGGACTTTTACTCAACTGATTTTCTCCCCTTAATCTAGATTAACATTTGAATGCAATAACCTAAGATTATCTTAACCTCCTCCCTAGATTCTCTGGGGAAGATGATGTCACATCCCAAAAACATATTGAGTTGTTCTGTGCATTTTTAGAAAACTTAAATGTAGAACACTTGGATGTCGCCTTGAGGTTTTTTATCCAATCCTTAGATGGGGAGGCGGAAAATGGTTTAATCCCTTACCAAATAAATCACACAACACTTGGGAGGGATTGGATAACACCTTTATGCATAAATGGGGACAGAATAAAGACCATGGGTATTTCTTGATTCAATTTAATGCAATAATAAAAGGCATGTGTCATAAAATTTACAATAGGGTTCAATAAACTGTATAACAACTTTCCTACTAAGATTAAAACACCATATGAAGGATCTAAGGTGGTATTTGTTGGATCCTTTGAGCCATATTTTTGGTTTGTCCTCAGAGAGAGGAAATATCCCAGAGTGAACCAAATCTAGATTGATGCTCTGGAAGTTGAAGAAAACTTTTCATCTGCAGGTAAGTTAAAAGGAAAGGGAGAAAATAGTGATAGGAGAAGAGGAAAGGAGGAAGTCAGCTCTTCTAGCCAAGCGAGGGATTCCCAAGAGAAGAAACTAGATGAGATGAATAAGTTGATTAGAAACCTTTCAAAAAAATTGGTGAAGCTAGAGTTGGAAAAAAAAAGTCCTCCTCGACTAATCAAGACAAGCCCCAATAGAAATTTCAATCCCCAATGTAGGAGACCTCCTTTACAATTATTTTAAAGAGAAAGTAAAGACCAACAAGACCAAATACAACCTCCCCTATATTTATAGGATGATCCTAACGAAAGCATTGAAGGTGTTATTGAGGTTTAGGAGAAACAATACTCTACTCTCCCATAAGAAGAAAATGAAATATAATTGATGGGAGGAGAGGAGGATGATGAGAAGGCCCCTTTTAATGAAGAAGAGATAGATCCTTATGATAAGTAGTTATCTTATTTTATGCAAGAACAATTGAATAGGATACATGATTTGAGATGAAAAATAATATATTGGACACAAGATCAAAATGAAGAAACTATCCAACTTGCTTCCCCAACACAAACTGATAAAGGGAAAAAACCTTCCAATCATGAATTACCAACCAAAGGAGAAACCTCCCACCCAATTAATTCTATGTTTGAATTTGTGAATGCAGAGAAAATACTGATGCATACAAATCCGGTACATCAATAAAACAAAGATCCATTTGAATCAGTGAAGGTAGATACGAATACTTCTATTTCTAGTATAAAGAAAAATTTCGAGAAGGTGATGATATCTATTCAATTGACTAAACTTCTGAAATAACCTAGCTATAAAAAAAAAAAAAAAAAAAAAAAAAAAAAAAAACTGCTGAGTTCATGGATGTGTCTCATATTTCCTCATAACAAGATAGTTTAAATTTGTAGGAAGAAAGGCATGTAGTCATTTTTGGACCCATGTGGACTAGAAAGGCCATTCCACACCCCCATTCTATGTCACCTTAGTAATCTATGATTTACTATTGCATATTTGCATGTTTGATTCAAGAGATTCTCATAATATTATGCCTTTGATCGTCATGGGAAAATTAGGCATACAAATAATGGAACCATATAAGGACTTGCTTTCCTTTGATTCCAAAAGAGTGAAATGCCTTGGGATGATCAAGGATTTGGAGGATTCATTAAATTAGACCTTTACATATTATACTATTCCAATATTTGGTGGAGAAGAGCGCATGTTGTACAAAGAATATAGGTTTGTAAAAATTTCCGCTAAAGAAAATAATTCAAAAAACTCTCAAGTATATGGCCAAGCAAAAGACCTTTCATGATTTATGTTGGAAATGGATGATCATGTTATGGAGGATACCTAAGTGGAAATTCCCTTGTAGGCCAATAAATAACACATAAAATTTTCTTATGTGTGGAAGTTATAATTTTATGGAGCCTACTCCAAGGAAGGAAATGGAGTAGGAGTATTGTTGAAATCCCATAAAGCTATTCTTGTTCCATAGAAGTTGGAATTTGACACTACAAATAACATTATTAAATATGAATCCTTCGTGTTGGGCCTGCAAGCTTCTAGAGAACTCAAAATTGAATGTTTAACAGTTTTCAGATATTTTGAGGTGATTTTGAAACATATTAAGAATTGATGCCAAACCAAGCATCCCAATCTAAAATCTTATATAAATGAGGTGTGCGATGTATTTGAGAATTTATTTCTAGCATTTAATATTCATTTATTTCATGAGAAAATTAGGATGGAAGATTCCTTATCAACAGTAGCCAACACTTTCAAGCTCTCACAAAATCCGCTGCTAAGGTACGAAGTGGAAGTTGGCCATAGATCCTCAGTGTCTGACAATATAAAATAATGGCAAGTGTTTGAGGATGAAGATTAAATTAAAAGGTTTATCGAGGTGATTGAGGACCTTTCCAACAATGTGATAGACTAAGAGGGTGGAGATATCAAGGAAATTGAAGCAACGAAAGAGAAAGTGCCTTAGGAAGAATCTATGGCTAAACATAATATTTATATTTAAAGGGAAACATAATCCCAAAGGGAATGGCTCCATTGGAAAGGTTGTTTGATTTTAATGATGTGGCATTCAAACTATCCAAGGAGTTTGAGGAGGATACATAGGGCGATCACATTGGTACAAAACCAAAACTCAAACTAATTACATTGGCAAAGCAAATCTAGGAGGGATACAAAAAGAACTATCTTGACATGTTCATAATGTATGTTTATATTTTTGTTTGGTCTTATGGTGACTTGAAAATTTATGATATCATTATCATTCAACATAAGATTCCACTAAAGTCTCAAATTAAATCGTAGAAATAGAAGTTGAGGAAGATAAATCCCATGCTTCTCCCCTTGATAGAGAAAGAAATCAAGAAGGTTCTCTACGATGAAATTGTACCCTTGAAATATTCATATTGGGTGGATAATATGGTCCCTATCAGAAAGGAGAATGGAGTGATCAAGTTGTGCATGTATTTTAGAAACCTGAATAGGACCTACCTAAAAGGTAATTATCCCCTACCCAAGGTAGATTGTATTCTGCAGAAGGTGGTGGTGTCATAAAGATTGTCCATGAGTGATGGATTTTATGGGCACAACAAGATTTTTGTTCATCCTAAAGATCATAAAAATACAACTTTCACCACATCTTAGGGAACATTCATGTATTCCTGAATGCCTTTTGGTCTCATGAACATTGGAGCTACTTTTCAAAAGGAAATGGACATAACACTTGTTGGGGATAAGGACAAATTATTGGTGATTTTCTTGGATGGCATAACAATGTTCTCAAAATCTGATGAGGAAACTTTACAACATCTGTAGCATACCTTTGAGAAAGGTAGGAAGTATGGTTTATCCTTGAATCCAAAGAAGTCTCAATTTTCTCTCAAATAAGGATAGTTGTTTGGGAATACAATCTCAAGAGGGGGAGAAAGAATTGACCCCAAAAGGGTAGAAGCAATCAGTACAATCCTTTTGCTAAGGAACAAAATGGAGATACAAATATTCTTAAGGATAATTAAATTATTAAGGAGGTCTATGTCCAATTATGATGAGATTGTGAAGGAGATTACAAAAATGGTGAAAACGTACAAATAGGTCAAATGGACTACAGAGGCAAGAGAATATTTTTAAGAATTAAGAAGGCCTTTGGAGAGGCTCTAACCTTGGTTAACCTTGATTACCAAAACCCATTTTAATATTTTCTTTTGCGTCCACTAACACTGTTGCAGTTGTCCTATTGCAAAAGAATGAAAAGTAGAAAGAGCAACCTGTGTCCTTTTTCATCCAGTTAATGCGGGATGTGGAATTGATATATGACATCTTATAAAAGAAAGCCTATGCTTTTATCACATCGGTGAACGCTTTCAGGATCTATGTTTTGTAATCTAAGATAATATCTTATGTTCCTATGATAGTTGTAGAGGACATTCTCACACGAGAAGACAACAAAGGAAAAAGGGGCAAGTGGATAGAAAAAAATCAAGAGTATGACATGGACATCAAGCCAACTAAAATAGTTAAGGGATAGGGTTTAGCCAAGATCTCATCAGAGGTAAATTATCAAGCGATAAGAATACATATGTTGGATGGACTTCTATACCAAACGTTGTAGGTAAGGAGAACTAGACTATTGAACAAGATAACCAAATTGCTTATAAATATCTTTGCTCAAGGTGGTACAAATTTATTATCCATTATCTATTATTTCTTGGCATCCTAGCAAGTTTTAATAGAGGCAAATATAGGGCTATGATAATGAAATACCATAAATATGCGATCACAAGTGGCCAGGTATACTGGAAAGATCATGTTGGTGTATTATTGTTGTGCTTAATAAAAGAGGAAATTTTGATACTATAAATGAATACCATGGTTGTTCTTGTGAATGCCATTATAGTTGGAACGTTACAACACATAGCATCCTAAAGTTTGGTTTCTACTAGCCTACCTTGTCTTATGATGTTTTCAAGCTGGTGAAGGGTCACAAGGAATGTCAATTTTTTGTTGAAAATAAGAAATTAGTGCCCCTGCCTCTAATTCTTGTTTTTTTTGAAGAACCCTTTAGACAATGCTAACTAGATTTCATTGGGAAGATTCACCCACCTTCCAATAGACAACATAAATGAATTTTGACATCTAATAACTTCTTTACAAGTGGGTGGAATCCATTCCCACCTGAACTACAACTGATTCGATAGTTTAAAAATTCTTGAAGAAATTACTTTTTCTATATTTGGATGTTTGAAGAAGATAGTCACTAATAATGTCAGAGTGTTTAAGTCTAGAAGATTCATTGATTTATTCCATAAGTATCATGTCATAATTTTTCACTCTACCACCTATTATCCATAGGGAAATGGGTTGGCCGAGTCATTAGACAAGATTTTCGTGCGAATTTTAAAGACAACCATTGGAGAGAATAACAAAAGCTAGGATTATCAACAAAAATTACTCTTTGGGAAAACATATTCACAACAAAGAGGTTCACGTGAAAATCACCATTCAAATTAGTATATGGGACTGCAGCATTGTTCCCTAGTCAATTGGCTATACCAGTGGCTAAGTTAATTCAATTTGCAGAGGAGGAGTCAAATCCATCAACTAGGAGGATAGTCCCATTGGTTGAATTGCAGGAGAATAGAGATAAGGTGACCCATAATCTGATCAAGTACCTGGATAAGATGAAGGCTTTCTTTGATAAAATGGCCAAAGACAAAATTTTCCAACCAAGTGAATTTATATGTTGATGGGACATCAAGAGAGAAGACAAGGGCATGCACAGTAAATTTTACCCTTTATGATTTGGGTCATTCAAGGTAGTTAAAGGCAAGGGTAACAACACATTCTTACTAGAAAAACTAGATGGTGAAGCGTTTCACCTACCTGTAAATGGGAAATACCTAAATCACTAATTGCAGCACTAAATTTAGGTACCCACTTCCATTTTAAATGCCAATGAGCCATTATATGTACTAGAGTGTTTATTTCATTTTCATTTCTATATATATTTTGGACTCCATGCCCAGAAAGGTATTATTTTATAGGTTTTCAGTGCCTTTCTAGTAAGACATTGTCCCTAGTTGGAGATGATGTTGTACCCTACTCTTCTTTCCTTTTATGATTCATATAACTAATGTGTTGGGGTGAAAAGCATGGCAAAAATTAGATTCATTTTTAGAGTAGCATATGAGCTCAAAGAGCACATCAAAACCAATCAATCAAAAATTTCTATGGAAAGGATTTCCAACAGTGTAAAGAAGTCTGAAAATGGCCTCTTGGATGAAAAGATAGCGATGGTTAAAGTTCAGCTCATAAAAGTAAAAATCCTAGAGATCCCACAACTTCATAATCCTATAACTCATGAGAAAATCAATTTTGAAAGGATATGCAAACTAGGGACTAGGGATTCTTCAATTTTCAAAGTTGGGGTCGTCTACTAATTGAACCCTGTAACATAAGTTGGAGGCCCAAACCCCATGAACCTAGAGCCTCGTAACCTTTGGTTGGATGAATTTTTTATGGCACTGGGGTAGAACCATTTATAGAGAATTTTCTCACACAATAAAGGATTAGGGACCTTTCTCTCTCTCCTCCAGCTAGACAAGTGGCAACATGTTATAGGGAAAAGATGACATTAGCAACCACCCACTAGGACGTGGACACATGACAGGCATTTTTAAGGTTTTCAGGTAACCAGAGGGCCATATATGGCTGACACTTGGACCAATCATAGGTCAACATGAGGCTCAGTTGACATCAACATTACATCATCCTAGAAATATACCCTGGCGTGTTGCAACCCCATAAAAAATTGCAATTATATTTCAAAAGGAGTTGGGCTTCACGGGAAAAGGAGACTAGAGAAAAAGGGTATCCCGATTCCAACTAAGTAGTGAGAAAATACTAGGTAGCACCATCTTTGGCACACATGAGTTGGCAAGCGGTAGTGGGCCTTCCCCCACTTTCCAAATGTAAACATTTAAATGATATTCATCAATGGGGTGGATCCCCTATCGATCTTGGAGCAGATTCAACCGATAGAAGCTTTGATGGGTAAATAAGTGTTGCAGTTAAGACGACGCTTTCCCTCATAGAGTGAAGAATCAATCAGTTTAGCAACACATATCAACATTTGTGAGGAATTTTGGGGGTGATCGAACCTTGCCTCCAAGCTCAACTGGGCACC
The DNA here is from genome assembly GCA_000404065.3 of Pinus taeda. Lineage (NCBI taxonomy): Eukaryota > Viridiplantae > Streptophyta > Pinopsida > Pinales > Pinaceae > Pinus > Pinus taeda. The sequence continues at coordinate 8,541 of APFE030609093.1, read as the reverse complement.
TTGCTAGAGGAGGTAAAATGGGCTTTCATTCATCATGCTAACACAACTATGATGCCAATAGTTGGGACAACCATCAAGAAAGTGTGGAAATAAAGTGCGAGACCATTTGATACATCACACTCCTCCCTTGCCCTCCACCCAATCCAATTTTACCACACGCCTTCCCCCAAACCATCTTTTTCTTTTCCTACCTGGAAAATCCCTGTGAACTGACCATTGTAACCCACGTGCCAATGATTTCCATTTAAATCTGGTCTATTTGAATCTTTTCTGTCTCTAGCCACTCCATCTGTTTGCACTTGTGTTCGCTCAACTATCAGCCTATGTAAGCACATCAATGCACCCTCAACATTCATTTTCCTCTACTTACCAGGTAAGAGACAGCCCCCCTGTCCTTGCACAACTTTTCATCATACTCAAATGAAAAAAGGGCTCATCGAAAAGCCCCAAGAAACAACAACCAAAAACCTTGAGCCACATTAAACCCCTCATGGACATTGAGGAAGAAATTCATGATTCCTTATGTCCTTTATACCTATCCGACCTTCAATTTGACTTTTATGGCTGCTACTTGGATAAAGAACACCCCTTCCAAGTCATCGATTAAATACTATATCATTTAGTGACCTCGACGATGTACCCTTTCCCAAAATTCATATCCTGGCCCATGGCCATGTTTGTTAAGGAGAAAAATGGTTATATTTCCTCCACTAGGGAGAAAATTCTGAAAGTCACCCATGAATTTACATATGAAACCTTCCTTTATTTGAAATCCACAAATTTGGAGATGTTTATAGATACCAACCTCTTATACAGCTACATTGCCCTCTCAACTAGAGAGAAATAGGTCTTTCTCCAACTAATCCTAGCCCCAAATGCTCAATTTCCTGCCATCTCAAAGAACCTTCCCATTTCTTTCTTTTTAGAGTCTCTATAGCCCATCATCTCTCTTATCCTATGGCCATTTTATGAGGATGAGACAAAATATGTATCCAAAGCATCCTTAGGGATTTTACATAAGATGATGAGGCCAAACATTGTCCCTGACATTCCCTCTTTCCTAGCCAAAGCAATCAAGTTCCAATATGTGGAATACTATTTGGCCTCATCCATTAGTTATTACTTCATATTTGTTTACTTGTTCCTTTACAATCATGTGGAATCATTCGAGTACTTAAGCATCAACATTGTAGACTCCCATAATCAAAGGAAAATTGCGGTGGAAAATTGCGGTTTATTGGGCCAATTATCTATAGAAAAAACCAAGAAATGAAAGGATTTCACACTTTCTCTATACCTTCATGGTCATTTCTCATAAAATTACCAAACAATTCCCCCGTCCTAGAGTCTTACCCCATCCTAGGAGAATCCTTCAACTCATCAAGGATGCTAGGGTCGTTGATTGGTATTTTTCTGAATATTACACTGAAATTAGAGCATGAGTCACAATTGCCTCCTTACCAGCTGCTTGTATTTATGCCTAAGAATTTTTTTTCCTTGGTGTTCATTAGGCAGAGCATAAACACAAACCAAATCCATTTTGCACCTACCAAAAAGGGCTATATGTTTAAGCTTCCCATGACTTTAGGTCCCTTCATTGTGAACTTTAGACAAGATTTCTAGTAGGTGGAAATTATGCTAAAGGACTTGAACTTTGAAATTGTATAAGTGTGGCATTATGATCTTCATGGTATTATTTCTAGTAGAAATAAAGAGATTAATTCCTCTACCTATGAACATGAATCTAGACCAGAGTTAGAATGGAAGGCTAATATTGACTCATGGCCTATTAATATAGATATGGAGATTGAGACACCAAGCACAAAGTAAAAATCTCAAAAGAGGAGTATTGATGAGGCAGGAGACACCGAGATGGAGGATGCATCTTTAACCAAGAAGGCAAAGCTTCAGGAGCAGAGAAAGAAGGAGACTGAGGTCAAATTGACCAAGAAGAGCCTAAACTAGTAAGGCTTCCAAATGAAACTAGAGGATATTTAATTAGCTACCACCTCTAATTAAACTCAGGTAGAAATTATGGGTTCAATTGGAAGCACATCATCTTTTGGCCCTAAATGGGATGAGGCAACTAACGAAGGAGTGGAACAAGAAATTTAGGGATAAAATATCATCACAAATGGCATCTCATTTAGTGCCATATCAAACTAGGCTCTTGGCTTCCATGGATGTGGAAAGAAGTTAGATGAATTTATCCCTGTATCACCCTTTAGTGCAGTTCTTCCCCCTTGTGCCACAATCCAGAATAGTGGACTTATCTATAGACATGGCTAGAGATCCCTTATAGGATAAAATCAATATACATAGGTAGGAAGGCAAAATGATAAATAGTGAGTTAAGAAAGGGAGCTTTGACCATCAGTAAGGCTGGCCAGTTGTTGGAGAAATAAGCTACTAAGGTAAAGTAGGAGAAGGTCAATTCAAGAGCCCTCCATTTCCAAAACAAAGGCTACAAAGAGTTAATTATCAAAATGGGGGTGGATCCAAGTGATTAGGCTGCCATAGATGCTATTATCAAAGGTTCGCAATCATAATATAGTCATTGAGGAAGCACCTTAAAATTCCTAATGTAGATCATGTACATACCAAGGAATTGGGACAGGTTCAAAATGAGAATGAAATCCTAGCCAAGAAGTTGATTGAGATGAATAATGAGGTGGTAGAACTCAAGCTGAAGGTAGTCGAGTCGTAACAAAAGTTTGATTTCCAGATAAGTGTTGTGGTGGTGTCAGAAAACCCACAGAACCCCACTAAGTAGTTAACCAAGGCTCTCACGTAGCTACAACTATTAGAGAGCGAGATTAAAAAGATCCATATTGACTTGGACAACACCAAGAACACATTGGAAAATAAGGAAATAAATCAAGTCCATCTAGGAAAGAGTGGATCAAATCAATAATAAGTATCAAGTGGCACAAGATGAGATCAAAGCATTGAAGAATAAGTTGAACGATAACATGCTCCTCATCGAAGCTAAGAAGGTAATTTGGGATGATATCATCTCTGAAATAAGGAAAATATGGAAACTCCTGATGCTAGTCATACAAGATAAAGCTCTAGTAAAAACCACTCAATTCTCTATTATGTCAGCCATAGAGGACAAGTCAGAGAATGGAAGCACTGCTGAGAAGTTTTTCAAGCTCCTATAATGAAAAATCATCTCAAGAATTGAGGGAAATAGACACCACTAATAGGATAGGTGTAATCACAGAAGTTTCCCGAATGATCCAGAAGAATGAAGCAAGGGATAAAGTTGAAGCATGTGTGAGTGAGATGGAAAAGTTAGCTGCACCATTTGAATCCAATTTTAACCAGAGGACTAGAGCAGGGTTACCTTGCAGATGGGATGTCCAAGGAAATTTGCTACCATGGGAGAAGTATTAGAAACTATTATTTGATCCCAATAATAAGATGGAATCGTCACGTGAGAATATTTCCACCCTCAAGGGAAACACAATAGTGAACTATCTGTAGAGATATTTTCAGCTTATGTGGCTCATGAAGACCTTGTTCATGATGAGGCCAAATTACATTGATATCACAAATTTAAGGATGGTCTACAGTACCCTTATTCACACCTTTGTACTAGAACCAATTTTGTGGCAAATATTTGACTAGTTGGTTAATCCACCATGAGTCGAGGTAGTGGATCATGGATCCACTTCGAAGGATCAAGTGAGACAATAGTCAGTCTCTTTTCTAATTTGGAATCATGACATATCTTTATCATTTTGGGAAATTTTGTAAATAGTTTATATTCAAGAAATAGTCAAATTTATTATGTAATAATTAGGACAACTAGGCCATTGGCATGCTCGCAAAACTTATTAGTTTAGAAAGTTATCGCACTTCAAGATATTTTTCTAATTTTTTTATTACGATTCTCCCTATAAAAGGGAATATGAATTCATTTGTAAGGGTTTGATTTTGTATTTTAGAGGTTGTAATATTCTACAATTTTTGCAAGTTTTGAGGCTTTATGACATGTATTTTATTCTAGAAGTGTAATGAAGAAGCTTTTGGTCATTGGAAGCACTAAGATGTGGAATATGTGTTCCTCTCTATGTTTATCATTTTCATATGTGTTTCTTTCCTCTTAGAAATCATGTAATAGTAGCTACTAGAACTCAATATTATATGTTAGATTTTTCTATGTCATGCTATAGAAAATGGTACCTATAGACATGAGATTGAATGCCTTAAAATGCACTCCATGGTTTCTAATTTCATTTCCTTTGCCTATAGATAATTCTACTAAATTTTAGTTCATAGGCTTCTATCTCTAGCCCTATACACTAGATTTCTTTCTTTATCTCTTCCCTCACCTATACAACAACAGGTAAAGGGACTTCACCATCTGTGTGTAGGCCACCATGGCCAAACTTTAATTCTTTGGAACTAATTGTTTTCAATGTGACAAATGTGAATTGTCTCTGTGTAAGATAACTGAACCAAACATAAATCATTATATATTATCACTTGAGAAACATTGATCTATTTTCAAGATACTTTATGATGTCCTAGGCACTGACCCTTCTTCTCAACCCAGGGGGTTATCTCTAAGATAATAAACACCACCCACTTCTCTATTTATCCTTATCTTATTATAGCATCTCCATTACCACATTCAACCATGCCCTCACCTCAACTATTTCCTTCTCAAACTCTTCATCACTCATCTTCTTCATGCCAACAGATGTGGCATATTTTTAGCTTCCCTTTGAATTCTTCAAATGACTATCTATAGTCATCTTCATCTTCTCCTTTTCCTTTGTGAGCTTTCCACTACCCACTATGAACTACAAATAACCTTTATTGTAAAAGGTCACCTTCCTATCACATATAACTTACCAAGCTTCGCACTTTTAGTTGGTATTTTAGCATTCCTGGTTCCCTCCTCTAGAACCCATCGAGGATTCCTAGCTCATCTAGGGTTATGTGCTCTCATTTACTCTTTCCATCAAAGATATACAATTTTTAATATTTTTTTCTACAATTCACCTTCTCCATTGATACAGTTTGAAAAGAACTTTACCATAGTTTATATACAATATTGAAACCTGCATCTTCAAACATCAAGAACCACGAGCCAAAATTGCAACTTTGATTCTACAATCATCTAAAAGAATTTACCAACTATAAAATAAGCATAAAACTTTACGTCAACCATAAATTTAGCTTCTAAATTCCACTTCCAAAGAGCTTCACTAGCTCTGATACCACTTGATGCAGGAACATTGAATTTTCCTACTATATTCACTTCCATGAACCTATAATCTTAATAAAAACAAACAATGACATCTTTTCTAGCAATCACAAAACTAATAATCCACAATTTTTTGCTAATCCAATGATCCAAATTTTATTGGATTGGATTGATATGCCAATCACATAATAACTTTCCCTTCTTTCTTTGAAATCAAATAATCATATCACACTTCACATAGAATTCTTAAATTCACAATTGTGCATGAAATATCATTCATTAAAATAGCCTTGTATGCATATGCTCAAAGGCATTCATTCTTTTTATGGCCTGATTTCCCATTCATTTAATCGCTAGTTTCCCCTTAGGCTTACAATGTCTTAAATAACATATACAAATAAAAACAAATTTCCTATATCCATAAATCAATCCACAAATCACTCATCACTTTCAAGGAAGACTCACTTTTACCTTATCGACAAAATATTGTATGTCGATAGCTTTTCTAAATCAGAAAAGCACTCTAATAGTTCCTATGATTTCTAAACTTTTTCCTATCCTAACAACTTTCTATTTTTTGCCAAGATGTTTTTATCCTACAACCTCTCTTGCCTTAAAAGCATATTTTATTCTTAAAAATATTATCTACTCAGTCTTATCTCTATCCATAGTTATTTTAGAAATAAAGAAATTAAAATTATTTACAATAAGGAAATAAAATTCATTTTCATGTTGAAACACCATTTGGAGCTTTATCCCAAAAGAAATTCATGGCTTAGAAGCTCTAATGCTCCCGCATTAGATAGATTCCAAGTGTTCCTACTAGCACCATCTGCAAAACCTAAGTAAATTGGATCACCCATTGACACCTGCCAAATTATGTCGAGAACACCAATAGACACATCACCACAAAATAAACTAAAATTATTATGTACAACATTTACAAAACAAAGAAAATTATTGAGCATGAGAACAAGGATAGTACTTCTTGATATATAGCCCATTTCTGGGCCCACATAATGCACTTCCCTCAAAATAAACAATTTCATATGCACCCTTATTCAAGACATGTTTTATGATATAAGGATTGTACCATATAGGTGTTGAAAATAATACTGAGAGGGGGGGTGAATCAGTATTATCTAGTCCTTTCAACAATTCTTCCTTATTTATACTTTGAATTATTTTTGCATATCAGTACCATAAAACAATGAGCATGAACAAGAAAAACAGACAGTCACATCAAAGAACACCAGATATAAGGTGGAAACCCAATGTGGGTGAAAACCACCTGCTGCAATATGTCTCTATCTTCTTTCAAATTAGAAACTCCTTTTACAATGGTCTTGTACTGGTGCAGTCCTTTACCAGTACGCAGGCTGCAACCTGCAGAGAGCTACAACTCTCTCTCGTTTTCCAGTCTCTCCTGGAAGGGAGCTACAACCCCCTACTTCTTTTCAAGGACCACTTTTCATAAATTTTCAAACTGGATCCATATACATCAAATGATCATCAAGTACATGTAA